>CAVNYN010270015.1:0-19093 GCA_963692815.1 Nyctanthes arbor-tristis
CAACTTTTGTATTGTTTTCTTTACCAAACCCCAAACTAAATTTCTTCTAAATAATTGTCCGGATTTGTCGAGACAAATAATACACAACTAAAAGAAAAATAAGAACAATTTTCAAATGTCATACTATTTAATCTCTATGATAAACCCGCCCAACCCCCCCCCCCAAATTCTCTTTTCCTTTTTTTTTTTTTAAATATTTTTGAAAGGTCTAACTTTTCTTTTTTAATGAAAATGTATGTTGAAGATATCGTGTTTGTTAAACTTTGTTTTATAAAATTATGGAAAAGCATAACATAAAAATGAAGAAAAAACAACGTCAGCAATTATATAATTCACGTGATACGTATGTTATCTTCGCTTTATTTTTTGGTACTTATGTTAATATTGTCATTTTTTGCTAAGAATATGAAGCATGTATTTAGTTGTTATTTGAATGCCAATTAAGATAATTTGTGTCATGGAATGTTTGCAGATCCTTGTCAAAGTTCTTTTAGCTGCACATTTTTTATGACAAAATATCGACTATAGATAAACCGGCACAACTTTAGCTGTGAGAAAAATTGTGACAAAAAATATTCTAAATTTTGAAGTTGATATATAGTAGACAAATATAGAGATATAAAGACAATTTTATTTTGCCCATGCATGCATGTTATTATGCATGCGTGTAGCACATGGCACACATCTAGACTACAAGTGTAGAGTGCTTGTAACTTAGGTATTTGACACATATACACGCATGCATAATAACATGCATGCGTGTAGGCAAAATAAAATCCTTGAGAAATATAATAATCGATAGATAAACGTGCAAGTTGATTGATTGCAGACCCGCCAAGGATTGCAGGAGCGAATTAGAACCACTAAGAAGGAAACTTGGACTGTTTTGTAGGAAATGAGAGATGGAAAGTAATAGATTTTATAAAAATAAATATAAACAATCACATTCATTTAATCTAGAGAACAAGGTTCTTTGTCAAATATATTTGTTAAATTAATTGGTAACGAAATTGCCCTGAATAAAAGATATCACATTGTTACTTTATCACATTGAACTGATGATTCCTTTAAATCATTTGTGTTAACATGCATGCATCCCACAGCCTAATATCACAAATGATCTCGACACATTAAGAATTTATTTTGGCATCTACTTGATCAGTTGAGAACTTGCTCAAAGCTCCTAAGTCGTACCATTGTTTATAATAAATATATGTACACACACTAAATAAAATTAAAATTAAAATGGAAGAGTAATTCAGAGTACATGTAAGACACATAAATTTTGATATAGATTGATAGAATAAGCTGGGTAAGATCTTACTTTTATACATCACAATCATTTTCAAATTAATCAATGGTAACCGAAGGGTCACTGATCAATTATCTGTATAACAAAATTTATGTGCTACCACTACCTCCGTCCCAAATGACGGTACAGTTTTCTTTTTAAAAAGTAGTTGAAATATTAGTTCTCTTATATGTCACCATTTATCGTGCATATTTATTAAAATATAGAATTATTAAAGTTGAATAATTAATAAATAAAAGTTTATAATAGGGAAATGATGTTAAAATTTACTTTTCTAATACTATTAAATAAACTTTTCGTAATCTATGTGAAAAAGAAATATGACTATCTTTTTAGGACGGAGATAGTCTCTTAGAAAAGAAAAGAAAAATGAATTAAAGAAAATGTTTATGTTCTATCTCTTACGTACAAGTAGAAAAATTGAAAGGATCATGAGATGTTCACATAGTAGTATTTAATTTTTTCTATTTAATTTTTTTTCCTATTTAAGTTGCGGGTCTCCATACATAATTTTTAATAATTTTCGGTAGTTTTGTTGGGCGATTGCTTGTCCGCAAATGTGAGAGTAAATGAATGTGTATTGTTGAAAGGAGTGGATAGAAGGGGTTCAAAAAAAAATTGTATATATTATTGTAAAAATTAATTTTGAGTGTGAGTTGTGGACCTCGATGACTCATTTATTTATTTTGAAATAGAGATCCCGATGACTAATTTTGTATACCCCCTCCAAACCCACCCCGCCAAAAAAAAAAAAAAAGTATATAAGTTAATTTCACACAAATGAAAGAATGATAATTAATATAACTAAAACATTGTATAAATGCTATCATATATAGATACATTAAGTGGCTGTTTAATTCTGACCATTGAGATTGAATTATAATGATGTGAAATGAGTTGTGTAGATTTAATAAAAGTTTAAAATTTATTGTTATACATCAGTAATTATCAAATCAGTAATCTAATCAATGATAGGTGAACTTATAATTGACGTGGTTTGAAATTAAAAAAGACTCAAACAAGCACTAATTATTAGCCAAGAAAGAGGGAGGAAAGAGTCCAGTGTTGTTTCCTACATAGCCTTGTAGTGGAGTATATAAATAGGGCAGGCAGTGGACTAGCTAGGTGCCTTTAATTTTCGGACTTTGCAAAACCTACTTGAGATAAGATTAGATGGCCGAAGTGAAACTTCACATATACGACGTTACAAACAGCGAAAATGGGGAGGCCGCAAACTTTGCGATAGTTCAGCTGAACAACGTCATGAAAGAAGCCATAGCGATCGGGGGCGTGTTTCACACGGCTGTCCAGGTATACGGAGACGAGGAATGGGGATTCATGGGGGGCTCTGAAGATGGCACCGGAGTTTACAGCTGTCCAGCCGGCAAGTATCCCATGTTCACCTACCGCGAAAGCACAGTTGTGGGGAGAACAAATTGCTCGCCCGCTAAGGTGAATGAGATCCTGAAACAACTAAGCACAGAGTGGCCACAAAAAAAGTACGACACCCTGAAGAGAAACTGCAACCATTTTTGCAATGAGTTTCTGGAAAGACTCGGAGTGCCCAGTCTGCCCGGATGGGTGAATAGGCTTGCTAACGCTGGAGGTGCTGCCAGTGATGCAGTCGATAAGTTGAAAGAGGCCAAAAGTGATATGGTACACCGCGGGAAGGAGGTCATTCGGGATGTTCGTCGTAACGCCGTTAATGCCCCCGTTTCTTTGTTAGGGTTGAACGGGGTTCCGACTGCAGCTTCCGCCGCCAGACTACTTAATAAGAAAGCTGATCCATTCAAAAAGTACCTTATGCCGCCAACCAGACGTACTAATTCCGACAACTGATCATTGTATGCATGGCTAGCTAGCTACTCATTCATTGTATTTTCTAGTTTGGGACCCTTATTATTTGTCTACCTAGCTCTTTCTCCTCGCGTTCCACCTTCCAACATACATATTTGTGCGCTTTTCCATTTTATTTTGCTAGTATCAATTCCACGTTATTTGTGTCTTGTAATGTCATGAATTAGTGGTAGTAATAATAATAACAGTTAATTTCACATTTCATCCCTAGTCTTTACAGTTATTATCCTCTGAGCCTCTAACTTTTTTTTTGATTTGCTTAGTCCTCAACCTGTCAATAACTAATACGATATGTCCTTCTTGACAGTTTCCGTCAATTTTTCCGTTAAATCCCTAATCAAATTACAATTTTATCTCTTATACTTTTAAACTAAAAAATAAAAAGTTTAAAAACAAAAATTAAAATAAAATTTAAAAAAAAAAAGAAAGAGGGGACCACCCTTGTGCGGCAGGAAATGATAGCTCAAGGAGGGATCTCCTGCGCCCCCCTTCTTCTGTCATTTCCAGTAGCGATTGATTTTGCTGTTGAAAATAGCAGCAAAGTGCCACCTGAAATGACAGCAAGGGAGGGAGACTCCTCCCTCTCCCTTGTGCTGCAATTTCTGGCAACACAAGGGGATTCCCCCAATTTTTTTTAAATTTTATTTTACTTTTTATTTTTATTTTAAAAATATAAGGGATAAAATTGTAATTTGACTAGAGACTTAACGGAAAATTTGATGGAACCATTAAGAAAGATCTATCGTGCAAGTTACTGAAAAGTTAATGACCTAGCGAGTAAAAAAAAAGTTTTGAGACCCATATGATACTAACTGCAAAAGTTGGCGATTAAATGTGAAGTTAACCCAAATAATAATAATTTTTTGTCCATATCAAGTGAAATTTTTTTTATTTCTATAACTACTGTTTCAAAAGTGGAAAGTAATTACCAATTGGTCTAAAATTTTAAGATGATTCTTTTTAGCTACAAAATTTAAGATGATTTAAGCTAAATAAATATATAATTTGTAACCATTAATTAGTAGCTAAATATATAGAATATCAAACGGTGAAAAAAATTTTCACTTAATTTGATATTATGTAACCTTTTGACTCTATCAACTATATCTACGGATTGTTTACAAAAAAACTGTATCTACGGATTAAAAACCTGAAGAGTACCACTATAAACTTTTACCCGAATACACATATATAGTGGAATTATCAACACTTCTGTCTACGAAATGATTGATCTATCATTGTCTAAAAATGTTTTTTTTTTTTAATTTTTTTCATACAAAGGGTGGTCTGGATGATACCTATTTTGAAATGATTATAGAGGATTGCCGTTTGATGTCGAATGAGATTTAAGGTCTCAATTTTGCTTGGGTTAAAAGATTTGCAAATCATGTCGCCTATACTCTAGATAATGCGGCATATTCTATGTTAGACAATAGAGAATAATTTTATTTTCCTCTATTATTTATTTTTTATCTTATCCCATGAATGAATAAATATTCCTCCTTTAAAAAAAAACATATTTATTAATTAAAATTTATCACCTAAAAATTTGCAAAAAGATCCCAACTTTGATCATGCATGACCATCGCTGTCAGGTCAAGCATCGCTGGGATGTGCTTGTCAGTCCATCTTCATCCACTCCAACATCCAACTTTGAACTACAACCATCACCTTCGGGTCAAGCACCGTCTGCTTCCCATTCTACCCCCTCAGAACCTATTGTTTGTACGCCTCACTTAGTTTTACGTCCAACCCGCTTCTTGACACTAGTAAAAGACAATTTTATGTTTTCAGAAGCAATACAAGCTCTTGAAGGGTTTTCTCCTATTGATTGTTTTCGAAAAAAACCAGCCATAAATTTGAACATAATTTAATAGCTTAATCGGGTGTTTGGATTTGAAAAAGAAGCGGCAGTAGCAAAGATTGAGGGTGCTGAAACATCAACATCAATTGTGGTTTGACGGTGTGGTGATATGAGCTACAGATTGAATAAGGTGTTGCACATCCTTCAGATTTGGAGTTGCTGAAGAAGCTTGAGTTTAGGGGTTTTAGATCAAGGACTAGTAGATGTAAATTTGAGAATTTTTGGGCATAATTGCAATTTTGAGATTTAAGATTGCAAGTATAGCAGTTTTTCTATGGTGTCTATTAGACTACATGTATAGAGTTCAACAGATTACATGGCAGGCTCTTATTAGACACATCGGGGGACTCATCTCTCAATGTTTTCAATGAGAACCTGTCACATAGTCCACTGAAATCCACACATATAGTCCAATAGACATTATAGAATGTGCCACAAGTAAAGGGCTCTCCGGTTGCAATTCCCTCGAAACTCCATGGTCGTAAAGGTATTTTGAACACTTTAGAAGAATAATTTGACACCTTTCACATTTTGAAACTTTTTGGTATTTCCATGTTACTTTTATATATACAAAAGTGTCAACCACCCTATTTTTATCTTCACGAATTCACACATCCATGTGGATAAATGTTAAACTTTATTAATAATAAAAGAGAGAGAGAAGGAAAAAAAAAGGGGATACATCCAGTGACGTTATGTCGTCAAATGCCCCGCATAGCATGTATATTTATACGTCACATATTGTTTCTTCCATGTAGCTTGTAAAAGTGCACACAATATAAGTGCCTAGCAGTGTCATGTCTTAGAGGGGGGAGGTAAACTTTATCAACACGGGCATGGGAGTAAAGTGGTGGCTTAATTAGGAATGCCACAAAAACCAAGTTTAAATTAATTTTTTTAAAAAGATAATGAAGAGTAATACTACACGAAGAATTGAGTACACAATTGGGAATAAAATTCTAAGACCTATATTAGTCCACAGCACGTAGGTGAATTGTATTCAATTTCACTCTCTTTCTACGCCTATGAGTATCAAGTTTGACGATCAAGTTTATGCACAAGTTTCAATTTTCCCTCTCTTTTTTTTTCTCTTCTTTCTTACTTTTTTTCTCTCTTTATTTTCTATTTTCTCTTCGCAATGTCTTTGAAATTTCTAGTTGTAGAAAACGTAAAAAACGGTGTGAATAGAAAATATGAAAAATAAAGAAAGAAAAAGGTGTGAAAGAAGAGATAAAATTGAAATTTGATACATATTGTGTTCATATCTCCCCTCCCCCCACCCGGTCACTCTAAGAATACACATTTGTATTGGAGATGCTCTTAATATTTTAATTAATTCATCAAATTTCAAATACTTCCTTTATGAAACTAACAGACATTTTAGAAAAATTGTTAGACCGTTTTTATTCCAACATATATATACTTAACTTGTAGTGTATATTGTGTCGAAGTCATCGTACACTAGTATACCGCTTCCCCGCGGTATTACCGACCGTAAGATTCTTCCATTTAATTTTAATTCTATGTACAATGCACGCTAGAAATTTTACGTGTATTCTCCTTGCCCATAAAACTGAAATAACATTGCATTGAATGGTCATTTTAAATTTATGTTATTGACATTACAGCGTATTTAATACTAGTACTAGTATACTACTTTCCCACGGTATTACCGACCGTAAGAAATGTTCATAGGAACTAGCTCGATAACATTAACTTAATGGCTAAAATGAGAAACTTTGGAAATGTCTACTTTAAAGACGAGTTACTTCTCTCTTTGAATCTTTTCTTCCTCTTCCTCTTCAGTAGTGAAGCCATTTTTTATTTTGAACATCTTCACAAATTTCCTCGTCTTTTTGCATTCATCATCAGTGCACATGTACGTGCACATTAGAAATATATAAGTTTTCACCATTAATAGAATAATAAATTAGAAATTCTTAATGGCGTGACTTAAATTTTCTTACAAAGGCTATCTTTGATCAATAGATTATTGATGACTTTTGATCTACTACTTTTAATGGACATACCCATTGTTCTTCTCTATACACGTCTATTATATTTTTTCTATATTGAACGAATCAATTAACAAATCTAGATACGGTCTCAATCCATCACAATTAATGAAACATGACAAAATTTACGTTGGTGATTAAAATAAGTGTTCTAAGTTCAACCACGGTTCAGTGCCATTGAAGCCGAAGTTTTACATCACAGATTTAATGATTTAGCTTCCCACTAAATCCCAGCTGCGAAGGACACAAAAAGTTTATCTTCAATAAGATAATGTATGGATTACCCTACATTCAAACTAAAGATATGGTACATATCCATCAGGCTCATTAGTAAAGGGCATATTTCTTCATGGGGGAAAAAGCGACTACAACACTTTAAAAAAAAAAGAAAGGAGGACACTTTAATGATTTAGCTTCCCTCTAAATCCCAACCCCAAAGGACATAAAAAGCTTATCTTCAATAAGATAATGCACGGACTACCCTACATTCAAACTAAAGAGATAGTACATATCCATCAGGCTTATTAGTAAAGGGCAAATTTCTTCATGGGGAAAAAAAGCAACTACAACACTTTAAAAAAAGAAAGAAAAGAAAAAAGATAGAGAGAATAGACAATGACAATCAATCAAGTAGTCAAAGTCAGACGGTGGTGATCAAATTCAGCATAACATTTCGAAACAAACAATGAAAAAAATGATATAAAGTGAGTGATTCACATTAAGTGCCTAGCAATTTTCGCTGTTGGACTAATTTGATTGATACGATCACGGAAGCGCGGATTTTGTCAAAACCCTCAACGATGCAATTTACCACAAGAAAGCCAATTCGGGATTTTAAGTTGTCCGAAGATTTTAATTAGGACCCGCGATTAAATCAACGAACCACGAATTTGGTAACACACCACAAGAATTAGGACACAATTCTTGATAAAGAACATTAATCTCTTGATCAAGCACCAGAAATGAGAAACAAGAATTCAATTTTCACAAATATCCCAACGGGAATAAACTAGGGTTTTAATTTTAAAATTCAAAGCTCCCCTCTCATCTAATGAAAGTTGTCCTTAAATAGAAAAAACAATAGCCTAAAATAATTAGGAAACATATAAAATTCGTAAAATAATAAAAAAAATTAAAGAAAATCATAAAAAATGTCAAAAATCCATGTTAAAACACGTAGAGGAGCGGTGCGGGTGCACCAGGCAAGAGGGCGCCTGCCCTTGTGGTTCTGCCGAAAAATTGACATACTGTGAGGCAGCATTCAAGGGCTGTGCGGCCATATGGTGCCGCGTTCTGCTGGCAGCTTGTGTTCCAATGTGCATAACTTTTAGTAGGAAACTCGGAATTGAGATCTAAAAGTTGCGATGGACCCTGACTCGATAGGCTTTCGGATGGCATACTTTACTCCCATAAAACCTTATTTATTATAGTTTTGTGGCCTGAAGTATCTTGAGCTACGCAGTTTTGGTCCTCCAAATGTTTGACTTGAACACTTCTTCATATAATTCAAACCTTGAACTCCCACTTTGACAGTAAGCTTAAGACATTTAGGCCTCCATTGCCATGGTTTAACTCGGGTACAATTTTCAACATTTGGTCTCGTAGCCACTGCATATCGATTCGCATCATTCCCTCCCTCTTTAGAAGGATTCGCCCTCGAATCTTTAGATTTGTAATGATACTCCTTCTTTTGTACCTGCCAAAAACAAAGATTTAGGAAGGGGTTTGTTAGAAAAAGTATTTTTCTCCTCCACTCCAACTCCTTTTTTCCTCTCCTTCCTACCCTTCCTCTTTACTTACTTCTCCCAAACTTCCTGTTGATCTTTATGTATTTCCTTTGGAGACAATGGAATAAGTTTAATACACTTTCCACCTCTCAAAAAATTATATGTGTTCTTGAATCCATCAAATTTCACCTTTCTATCATACTGCCACGATCGTCCCAAAAGAATATGTGAGGTATGCATGGGCACCACATCACATAGCACCCAATCACGGTATTTCTCAATAGATATGTTCACCCAAGCTTACTTATCAACTTTCATTGTCCCACATTCATTCAACCACTGCAATTTATACAAATGAGGATGTTTTAATGTAGTCAATTCTAACTCATCCACAAGAGCGGTACTTACAATATTAGTACAACTCCCATCATCTATGATCACACCATAAGCCTTATTTTTCACCAAACACATAGTATGGAACACATTAGTTCGTTGGTGCTCGACCATCTGCCCCTCGTCTAAGGCTTCAACAACCTTGTGTGTAACCAATGACTCAACAATAGGCATTTGACCCCTACCTCCGGTCTTCAATTTATCCTCACTTTCAACCACAACGTGATTGCTCTTGTGCTTTTCCTGTATTACCTTTTCTTTGTCCCATGTAGGAATATCCTTAGCTTTACTCTCGCCGATGGATAACAGCTCATCTCCCTTAATCACTACCACCTCATTGTTAGAACATTGAGTAGCCACGTGTCCAAACCCTTCACATTTAAAATATTTAATACCCTGACTTTTAGGTGGTTGAACATTTTTTTTTTTGTTACCCTCTTTTCCAACATCTTTTCCCTCTTCCTAGATGAATCATAACCAGAATGATATTTAACTACATTCTTCGATTTTATTTTCTTCTTAGAAGCTATCATCTTATCCAAACAAGTTCTCATTCTACCTGCCTCAATTTTCGCTTCTTTAACATCTTGATTCATTGTTCCTAGCATTCTCATAATTTGTTCAAATTGCTGATTTACAATGTGAATCGACATCCTCTCAACACAAACGATATATCCTCTAAAAATTCAGAAAACAAATTCCTCAATCCACAAAATTTCAAAACAAAAACCTAACCCAATGCCAAATTTAACAAAAGGAAAGATTAAGATTTTGGTTACCCGAAATTGAAGCCTGATGCTCTGATACCAGATGATACAACACGAAAGTGCGGATTTTGTCAAAGCCCTCAACGATGCAGTTTACCCCAAGAAAGCCAATTCAGGATTTCAAGTTGTCCAAAGATTTTATTTCAAACCCACGATTAAATTAACGAACTATGAATTTGGTAACACACCACAAGAATTAGGACACAATTCTTGATAAAGAACATTAATCTCTTGATCTAACACAAGAAATTAGAAACGAGAATTCAAATTCTCACAAATATCCCAAAGGGAATAAACTAGAGTTTTAATTTCAAAATTCAAAGCTCCCTTCTCATCTAATAAAAGTTGTCCTTAAATAGGAAAAACAATAGCCTAAACTAATTAGGAAACATATAAAATTCGTAAAATGATAAAAACAATTAAAGAAAATCATAAAAAATGTCAAAAATCCGTGTTAAAACGCGTAGAGGGGCGGTGCGGGCGCACCAGGCAGGAGGGCGCCCGCCGTCGCGGTTCTGCCGAAAAATTGACGTGCCGTGAGGCCGCATGGTGCCTCGTTCTGCTGGCAGCTAGTGTTCCAATGTGCATAACTTTTAGTAGGAAACTTGGAATTGAGATCAGAAAGTTGCGTTGGACTCCTGACTCGATAATCTTTTGGATGGCATACTTAACTCCCATAAAAACCATATTTATTATATTTGTGGCCTGAAGTATCTTGAGCTGCATAGTTTTGGTCCTCCAAAAGTTTGACTTGAACACTTCTTCATATAATTCAAACCTTGAACTCCCGCTTTCACAGTAAGCTTGTCACATTTAGGCCTCCATTGTCATGGTTTAACTCGGGTATAATTTCAACATTTGGTCTCGTAGCCACTGCATATCTATTCGCATCATTGATACTATGCAATTTGAAATAAGAAAAATATTAAATACTGAATATTGCTTTTGGAACATATCAAGACTCATCTAGTTGCTAAGAATCTTCCTCAACTTTGCTAAATAGAAAAGTATGCCCGGGTAGATGAGAATTTTCAACTGAAAATTCCATCCGGTTTCCTCAATCCTAGATCCCAGACACTACTACAATAAACTCGGTGCAATTGTGCTATAAGATTATCAAGGTTCTTATGTTATTACCATTAAACTTAGCAAAGTAGTCCAATTGAAAGATGCAATGAAATCAAATCGTTGAAAATCCTTATATTGGGATATGAGAAGCTTAATGAATTAGATCTTTCGTAGAAAAAAGAAAATTGTAAGGCGTATAATAGGAAGCTATTAAAATTAAAAGTTCAGAATGCATATGAACACACTTAGTAGGTGATACGTTTACTCTGTCATGCATGTACTCTTAGAATGGAATAAAATATAATGTATGACACAATTTTTTATGAGAACTTATTACATCATACAAGGTTCCTTTGTCAACTAGCTTTCTATATCTTTATGAGCCTTTTGGAATTCATCGTTAGTTGCTGAAAACAGTTTATAAATGGCTGAAAGAGCAAGCCCTTTGGAATTCATCACTAGTTGCTGAAAACAGTTTGCAAATTGTTGAAAGAGCAAAGAGTCATGAAATGATCAGTTTTCAAAGGGTTCTTGTTTCAAGTGGGCTCTATCAAGTTATTTGTTTAACTAGATAGATAATTTTGAATTAGTATTTAGGCGTTACTATGATTCTCTTTTGGGATTAACTAATCATCATTGATAGGTTGCCTACTATAATAATAATTAAATCAAATGAAATAAGAATATGAAATCAATCTATATTTTACAGGTTTCACATCTATGTAGAAAAAAAGACAAAAAAATAAATTATTTGCTTCCTCTACCAAAAATATATTAATAGTTACTCATTTATGTATTCTATTAATGTTTTACTATATTTTACTTTTATATCATCTAACTTATTTAATATTATTAGTTAACAATCTAATAATATGTATTAGGTATGCACATGCCCGTATTCACTCGATGTACATTCTCATAAAAATTTTCATATTTATTTAGTAATCCAACCAGATTGGGGAATGCATTTTGTCAATTCTATTTTTTGTATGAAATCATAACATTAATTAAGTTGATTCTTTTATTTCTTCTATAAATCTAATTTCGTAAGTTTTATGAATTTAGAGACGTTGCAGACAAAATAACTTAAGATATTGTAGAAAAAATGACTTATTAATTACAGAAATAGCTGGTGACAATTTATTTTTGTACAAAGTAAAAGAAATTTTTATGTTCAATTCTTGTAAGTTTTTATTATAAAAATTAAAATAGATTGATTAGTTTTTTTTTTTTTTTTTTGGTAGTGCACGTAGAGAGAAGAAGATAGGAGGGGAAAAAGCATTTATAATTATTAAGAAAGCGATAATTATTTATGTCATTTTAATTTTAACCATTTTAATATATTTAAAAAATTGGTGAGATTAATAAAAAATATAGTGTCAATATAATTAGTCTTCAAGTATATATGCGGTTAATAATAATATTTTATTTGAGTGAAAACACACGATAATAGCAACATGAAATCAGTCAATATTTTACAGGCTTCACATCTATGGCAAAAAGAAGAAAAAAATTATTTACATCCTTTACAAAAAAAATATATTAATAGTTACTCGTTTATGTGCTCAATTAATGCTTTATTATAGTTTACGTTTATATCTTCTAATTTATTTAATATTATTAGTTAACAGTCTAATAATAAGTATCGGCTATGCACATCCATGTATTTACTCGATACTCATTCATATAAAAATTTTCATATTTATTTAGGAATCCAATGGAACTAGGGAATGCATTTTGTCAATTCTATTTTTTGTACGAGGTTATAACATTAATTAAATTGATTCTTTATTTCTTATATAAATCTAATTTCGTACGTTTATGAATTTAGAGACGCTGCAGACAAAATGACTAAGAGGTTATAAAAAAACTAATTTATTAATTAAGGTAATAACTGGTGGCAATTTATTTTTTACAAAATAAAGAATATTTTTATTTTTGATTCTTATAGCTTTTATTATAAAAATCAAAATAGATTGATTGTGTTTTAAAATGGTGGCCATGGGAGAAAAAGATGGGAGAAGGAAAAAATATTTATAATTATTAAGAACGTGATGGCTATTTATATCATTTTAATTTTGACCATTTTAGTATATTTGAAAAATTGGTGAGATTAATAAAAAAATATAGTGTCAATATAATTAGACTTCAAGTATACATATAGTTAATAATACTATTTTCTTTGAGTAAAAACATGCGAGAATAGTAATATGTAAATGAAATTTGTTAACAAATAAAATAGTTGGCATAATGGTGTAAAAGTATGTGACTCTTAATACGAAGGTCATGGGTTCAATTTTTCACTATTACATTTATAACAATTTTTTTTTATTAAAAGTAACAGTTGGTGTAGCATATGGCATTATACGCAACTAGCTAATCTACTCATGCGCTGCACGGGAAATACATATATATCTCTAAAATAAACTAAAGCAAAGAATTAATTGAACGATAAAAATAAAAAAAAAAATATGTACAACTACTTCTAAAATTGATATTCTATGTTAATTGATTGATTGATGGTTAATATATTTGTGCAATCTATATATAGAGCTGGTTGTATAGTTGCCTGATTAGGTTTCCTAAATGTTGCTTTGATTATTTAGATATAAAAGGAAATAGGTAATTACAAGTTTCATTGCCGCACTTATCCAGTTAAACACAAGGAAACAAATAATTAAGAATTTGATTGATACACTTACTTGGTTAAATGAAATCTAAAGCTTCTCCAAATACCAAAAATTCCGCCTCAACAACTGAGAAATAATTAAAAATTACTATGCAAAATTAAAAGACGTAATAAACAAAATTTTGAAAACTTAAAAAAAAAGATTAAGGTGAGCAATTAAATAGATTATTAAAAATTACTCTGTAAAATTAAGAAAATTAACTCACCACCTAGTTAGTATTATTCGATTATAATTAGGTGAACAAAAAAAGAGAGAAAAAAGAAAAATAAATGAAAATAAAAACAGAAAAATAAATGGGACATTAACCACGTCAACTTGACATCATCACGACATCAAATTTCCAATCCCCTTAAGGTACCAGTTTTAGGCAGGAAAAATTAGCCTACCACTTAGCTAGTATTATAAATATATAGATTGTGCTAGATAGAACTTTAGGTCGAAAAGATTTTCTAATTGCGCATGAAATTGCAATTGTGTCGAACAAACTGTCATTTAATTTTTACATATATAAATATATATATATATATATTAAATGACTCCCATATGATCTCCTTATAATAGTAGAAAAAAATATAACTAGAATCGAGTAAAATATATATTATATATAATAGAAGAACTATTAAAATATATTATAGAACATAAAAATTGTGGACAAACGGCTATCTAAACTACAGATACAAGATTGATATCATTTATGAAATGCAAACTCATGCAAAATAGCTTTAAAAAATGTTCATAGGAACCAGCTCAACAACGTTAAATTAACGGTTAAGATGTGAAACTTTGGAAATGTCTACTTCAAAGATGAGTAACTTCTCTCTTCGAATTTTCTCTTCCTCTTCAGTAGTGAAGCCATTTTCTATTTTGAACATCATCACAAATTTCCTCTTGTGTTTTAGCATTCATCATCAGTGCACTTGTACCTGTACACTAGAAATATATAAGTTTTAACGATTAATAGCATAATAATTTAGAAATTCTTAATGGCGTGACTTTAAATTTTCTTACAAAGGCTATTCAATAAATTATTGATGACTTTTCATATGCTACTTTTAATGGACATACACATTGCTCTTCTCTATCCACGTTCTATTATATTCATCTATATTGACCGAAGCAAGTAACAAATCTAGTTACAGTCTTAATCCATCACAATTAATGAAACATGGCAAAATTTACTTTGGTGATTAAAATAAGTGTTCTAAGCTCAGCCACACATTTCAATACCATTTGAAACCGAAATTTTACATCACAGATTTAATGATTTAGCTTCCCACTAAATCCCAACCGCGAAGGACACAAAAAGCTTATCTTTGATAAGATAATGTATGGACTACCCTACATTCAAACTAAAGATATAGACATAAAGTACATATCCATCAGGCTCATTAGTAAAGGGCATATTTCTTCATGGGGAAAAAAGCAACTACAACATTTTAAAAAAAAGAAAGAAAAGAAAAAAAGATAGAGAGAACAGACATTGACAATCAATCAAGTAGTCAAACTCGGACGGTGGTGATTAAATCAGCAAAACATTTTGAAACAAACAATGAAAGAAAGGATATAAAATAAATTGAGTGATTCACATTAAGTGCCTAGCAATTTTCATTGTTGGACTAATCTGATACCATGCAATTTGAAATAAGAAAAATATTAAATATAGTGAATATTGCTTTTGGAAACAGATTAAGACTCATCTAGTTGTTAAGAATCTATCCACTTTCCTCAACTTTGCTAAATAGAATACTATGACAGGGTAGGTGAGAAATTTCAACTGAAAATTACATCCAGTTTCCTCAATCCTACATCCCAGACACTAGTACAATAAACTCGATGCAGTTATGCTATAAGATTATCAAGGTTCATATGTTATTACCATTAAACTTAGCATAGTAGTCCAATTGAAAGATTCAATGAAATCAAATCATTCAAAATCCTTATATTGGGATTAAGAAGCTTAATAAATTAGATCTTCAGTAGAAAAAAGAAAATTGTAAGACGTATAATAGGAAGATATTAAAATTAAAAGTTCAGAATGCATATGAACACACTTTGTAGGTGATATGTTTACTCTGTCATGCATGTACTCTTAGAATGGAATAAAATATGATGTATGACACATTTTTTTATGAGAACTTATTACATCATACAAAGTTCCTTTGTCAATCAGCTTTCTATATCTTTATGAGCCTTTTGGAATTCATCTTTAGTTGTTGAAAATAGTTTGCAAATGGCTGAAAGAGCAAGCCTTTTTGAATTCATCGTTAGTTGCTGAAAACAGTTTGCAAATAGCTGAAAGAGCAAAGAGTCGTGAAATCAGTTTGCAAATGGCTCCTGTTTCAAGTTGGCTCTATCAGGTTATTTGTTTAACGTGGATAGATAATTTTGAATTAGCATCCAGTCTATTTAGGTGTTAATATGATTCTCTTTTGGGATTAACTATCATCATTGATCGGCTGCCTACTGTAATTGTAGATTATAGATCAGCCAAATGCCTTGAGTATCTTCTTTACACATTTGGTTGCTGGTGTGATATTCTTTTCACTCTTGTTGGTAAACAGTCCGAATCTTAACACAGCAAATTCAACAACTGAATTTTTAATGCTTTACAATATTAGTTAACCTCCCACGTTGTCAAGTTCATAAAATTGACCATAGCTTTACTGATATAATAATGAATGAATGAATGAATGTTCAAATACGACAATAACAGTAAAGAGTACAATGATTTTTTTTTTTTGGGCAATCAAAAATGTATAATATAGAATGTTGAAAAATGTCTCAAAGAGCAAATATTTGTGAAATCAAAATTACCAGCAGCAAAAAAATGGAATGAATGGACAAAAACAGCTAGCTTTCAATTAATTTTGCTGAAGTGCCTATCAAGATAGATCCTGAATGATTGCCCAATTAAACATCTGAAAATAAAAAATCGAGTGAAATTCAAAACTTACACTTAGCTCCAATCCTGACCCAGACTCTTTATTTCAGTGTCCATTTCACACCGTAACATCATCTGCTGCGATTGGCTAACCTCTGCTTGAATCGACGGAGGTTAAGAGGAGTTTCAAGGGCTGCTTGCTGCTGGAACTAATTCAGGTTTCCGATGGCTACCTACTACCTGTATCGACGGAGGGTTAGAGTATCTGTAATGGGGATGTCAGAGTTTTGAGTGGTGTAGGAAAGAAAGGTAGAAAGAAACTGATTATTTTAATTGAATATTTGTGAAAAGAGGTGTAGAAAAAAAGATAGAAGGAAAAGTGAAAAAGAGGGGAGAGATTGATAGAAATTTAAAAATAATGATAAAATAGTAGTATTTAAATCTTTGAAAAATGTCTAAATTTAGACCTTACATGAGATATGAGAGAGGAAAAATGAAAAAAAGTGGTGTAAATGACAAAAAATAATTAAAAGAAGAAGAAAATTAAAAAAAAATGGGCCCCATGAAAATTTTCGTGTCTTCTTCTCTCTCTTTGGACCATCCACCAAGACCAAGAGCACTGGAGATGCTCTTAGAGGGTTTTTGAGCAGCGTTTCAATTGACGAATTTGGGGAAAGAATTGAGGAATTTTTTGTAAGAATGAATCGAGGTTTCTAAGATCTGCCAGCCTTAAGCGTGGGAGGAGTTTAGAGCAATGTCAATTGTGATGAATTACGGAGAGGAATTAAAAGATTTTTTGCGGAAGCAAAATTTGATGTACAATGGAGGGACAGACTAACAGACAACACATTCTTTTTTTTGCCACTGCGAAGAGAACTTTCCTACGGTAGGTGATTAAATTCACCAAATATACAACATTAGTGCCACCTCAGTCTACACCATTTTTTTTTTTAAAAAGGAGAAAAGTGTTTCATTCATTCATATCATGGCAAATAGCCGAATAAAGGAAACGAGGAACTTTGTCAGTCCAATTACAGCAAGAATCAAAAGTAAGAGAATGCTTGGCAATGGCGTGGGCAACTCCATTTGCCTCGCGACAAATGAATTTACAAGGTCCACATACCATAAGCGCCAAGAGCGATTTAATCTCGCTGAGAATAGATGCATAAAGATGGTGCTCCAAATTCGCGCTCAAACTTTGGAGGACTCGCAAGCAATCCATCTCGACCTCATGGATCTTCAAATTATGCTCAACAAATTTCAATCCTTGATGTAAAGCCAAGGTTTCAGCAGCTTCCACCGGCAACTTACCCAATTTCCATGTAGCAAAAACTCCAAAGACCACTCCATGAGTATCACGTTGGATAATTGGATAATTTCCATGTAGTCTATACCAATTTGATACCCTGCTTAGCCGTAATCTTTCAAGTCCCTGTTGGATAAGATATCGCATTGTTATAACTTTGGAACCTAAAAATATGATTTGATGTGTTTTTGTAAATTACTTTCATGATTCTTGTTCGGCTGGATATTTTATCTATTTTGATTTTCAATCACGGTCAATTACAAGAAAGCCAAAATCAGGCACGAGAGTTGCAGAGTAAGCTGCTTTTCACATGATAGTATATTATTATACTTCTCGGGCTGGATGCATGACAATTCCCATATATACATACGATTCTCTACTTAGGCATTTGAGACTTGACCTTTTACTCGCGAATAGGCTCCTACCATTGATTTAGATGGAAAAAAAAAATATATATATATATATATATATATAAAAGTAGTCTCTCTATCTCACAAAAATAGTGTTCCAGAAATCCCATAAAATAAAATAGAATAATATGATACCAATTAGCTTCACAAATCGTATATTAATGGTAAACGATGATAATAATACATACGTTTGCTTAAGGAAGCGCACCTTGGATTCCAGTCACGTTGGGCAAGGAAACACACATTTCAAATACAAGTAATTTTTAACATTTGGAAGGGATTAATGAACTCCTAAATTGATTTAGTCATTAATTTAAAACCCACTTTCCATTCACCATCTATCTCTCCTCACATAATAACAACAACAAAAACAATATAATAACAAAAATTCTAGGGGAACATGGGAACATGACGGAAAAAGTCCAATACTCCAAGAATACCGAACTCAATACTCCTGATCAATTAGAGATCTGCATGTGAATTAAAGGGGTCTAATTTGTTATTTAATTAATTTGGGTCATAAATGTCACATATAAGTCCCTGATTCGTCAGGAGTACCGAGTACTCAGTATTCCTGGAGTACTAGACTATTACCGAAATATGATATGAAAAATTGACATTGTACATGTAGTATAGGTGATGAAAAAGAGCTCACGTAATGATAATCTAATAAATTGCTGTTAAATAAAAATATCAATTTTTTATGTCACACTCTCATATCCCTTTAATTACTCATATAATAATAATAATAATAATAATAATAATAATAATAATAATAATAATAATTTGAGAGTGTGACATAA
>CAVNYN010270017.1:0-43324 GCA_963692815.1 Nyctanthes arbor-tristis
TAGCTATCCATGCAGGCCAACTGTGGATTTGTTGGTTTAGAAAAGAATAATGCCACCCTTAAAAGCACCACCGCTTATTTATTTATTATTTTTTTCAAGATAGAAATTGGAATTTATGTCTATCCGGGGATGTTTGATAGTAAAAGTGATTACTTGGTTCTGACTTCTGAGACTAAAACTATTCAATCACTGACTAAAACTATTCAATCACTGAGACTTTATATTTGATTATAAATAATAATAGAATCCGGTTCTTTTCCATTTCATTTGTCTATAAATCAACCTTATCATTGATTTGGAAACTGAAGCTGCATTTCCAAAAGGTCAAAGCAAATTCACTTTACAACTTCATTCTACTGCACTCGTAGATAACACTGCATTAGATAGTTATCAAAAATACTTAAAAACGGCTGATACACAAATATAATGACACAGCCTGCTACAGAAACCAAACTACAAGAGGTAGACATTTTGCACAGTAATTTTTGTGACAAACAAGATAAAAAAAAACCTCTTTTTCTTTTCTAGAAAAAAAATTTAAAATAACATTATATCATAAACATTGACGATCTAGTTATTAAAATTTATTATAGGAAAGGCGAAGTGTTGGGTCAACAAGACCAACTCACTTAGTTCACAGATGAAGGCATAGTTTTCATAAAGTATCTTCTTTGTGAACCATCCAACTTCCCAACAACTTAGTTCATGAATGCAAATAGTATACGTTTTCAAATGGGATAAATCTCTTTATTCAAAGCAAAACCTTCTTATTTAGTAGCAGTAATCCTTCAATTAGTACTTCGTTGGCAAAAATTTCCAGTATGATTACCTTAGTTGAACCAATAACCAAGGGAATCAGGGAGATGACAATGTTGGTCTCTGAAAATCTGAGGAAAATCAGAATGCTTTTTGCACTAAAACTTACATTTACGTTGACTTTCCTGAAGTACCAAGTTTCTCATAACTGATGGCACTTAATTTAGTCAAAACAGAATGTAGTACCAAATTTTACTGTCAGATCGAATCATCTCAAAACCCAGAAATTTCCAACTCACATTTCACTTAGATCAATTTCAAATTTTCAGACTCATTAAGCAACAACTAACTAGAACTTCCCACTGACAGCACAGAATTTCATCCTCGGCTCTCGCAACATCAAAACCTCCATTCACCTATTCAACCACTGTAAGCAGCACCCACTACACTGCTTAAAACGTAAAAATACTAACACATCATACTAGAGACAAATAACGAACTACATTTACAGATCGAAACACATCAGTAAGCCACAGATCAAGCAGATACAAATGCTGTAAGATAAAACTAAATCAAAATACAGTATATAAATCAAAATGACTCGCACCTCTGTAGAATTACATCTGAAGCTTGGTGTTTAGAGAGATACAGAGGACCCGGATTTTGATTTGACGCTGGATTTAAGCTGGATTTGAATTATAACTATTTGGATTTGTTAGTTGAAATCATTTTTATTATTTAATATTATTATCAGTGCGTGTGCGTATAAGTTTGTCGGTACTGAATAGCAGTATTCTACGGAGACAAAAAAAGAAAGAAATTGACCAATAAAGCAACAACAACCTTTGGCTAAGCTTAAAATAGACACTTGTATGTTGTGGTAGGTGTTCTAAAAAACTCGTCTAGCGATGTTTAAGTGGCACATATGGTTGAAGTCTGGGCTCTACGCTTCGTCACGCTTTACACTTTATCACGCATTGGTTTTGCTTTTATCTCGCCTTGGTGGGCACACGCAAGCTCAATGTTTGGTCTTAACGCTTTTCCACGCCTCAAGCTTTCTAGAATATTGATTGTGGTGAAGATCACTTAGATAATAATGATAATGAGAAATACTGATTTTTAGGAGGAATTAGAAGTAATTAAGAATGCGAAAAATTAGAAGCAATTGAAGAAAGAGAAGAAGAAGAAGAGGTTGAAAAAAGGGACGGGATGGACATATAATACTGTATTCCAATGCTCGTAGCCAGAAGGGGGAAAGACATTTCTTATGGTAACTGATTTATATGGTAAAAAATGTTAAACTTGGTATATTGCTTTTTTCACAAGGAATATATTGACGGTAAGATTGTCTAAGTCAATGATTGTGTCACGAGTTTAAAAATTACGATAATTGTAATACATTTGATAACTTCTATAAAATATATAAATGACATCGGTTCAACATATTTTCCTTCTAAGTTCATTTGATGATAATGAATTGAAGTGATAGAGCTTTCACGTGTTTTATAACTACGGCGAGAAAAGGTCAATGTTTGAATTGATTGAGATTCATACGGAGATCGTCCAAAAGGACTTTTTGGTCTTTGGCTACCTATTTATGGAGGATTATTATTACGGATTTTGCTTGAAGAAAATGAAATGTCAGGGACTTGGTTACACTTTTTAAAATTTTTGAAAAGCCTCAATTGTAATTTTTTCATAAAATAAAATGGTTTTCTTAAATAGTAGTGAGGTTAAGGATTTTGTTGCCAAAAATGAAAGGATATAGACTTAGTTGCACTGTTGAAAAATATTGGAGACCTTAAATGCAAATTTCCCTTAATAATGATATTTTAACTTATTTCGAGCGGTCGGCGTAAATGGCTACAAGGCATCCCGTTGACATAGTTAATTCTCTCCTACTTGGGATGATGAATGAAGTTGAAGACAATTGTTTGAATCCATAGAACTTTTTTCTGATCTTCCCTCTTCCTGTTTAGATGAGTAATATATATGACAATTGGGAAAGGTTGGTTTCAGCTGTTATAAAGAGAGAAGAGTTTCGGGAACTTGCTCGCGCCCCCTCCCGGGAATCCAGCCTCAGCTCCATTTCTACAGATTTCAGTGCCAGGTTCAGTTTCAGTTCTATTCCCGATCATTTTCCAGACCCTGAAGGTGCGTCTCTTTTGTTTTTGCCCATGTTTATGCATTTACAATTTGATGTCGTCTTTTGTTTGTAGATTATTATCCATATTCCCTTAACTTATTTTATGTTTGACTCGAATTTTTCAATCTTGATTTTATTTTGAACTGGGATATCAATTTTATTTCAATGTTTTAGTTATTTGGTTTGTTAAGCTACATTGAGAAATTTTCTTGTACTCTCTCTTACGGATTTTATGCATTGAGTTTTACAGTTTCATTGAAGTCAAGGTTGCACGGAAACGGAAACGGGACACGGGACACGAAATGGACACAGTGAAACGTGATTTTGAAAAATGTAGGACACGAAACGCTATGGAAACGTTATGTAGTAATTGTTAGTTTTTTTTTTTTTTATAATTTCAATATTCTACCTCAAAATTCAAGAAAAAAAAGATATGCAACCTCAAAACACTAATCAATATGAATAATCCATGAGCAATAATAATCAAATCTACCAAAAAATATAATAAATTAATGTTAAAAACTAATTTAACTAATACAAAATTTATAAATCGAAATCATAATATTAAAATCTAATGTTAAATTTCTGTTCCTGGCGTTCCATCAACAATTTAACTAATGTTAAAAACTACTATGATTTGGATAGGATATAATTGAAATCATAACTAATTACCTCGAGTCCCAGCAGTGAAATTAATATGCCAATATTAGGGCTGAAGCAGCAAAATTAATGTGCCAATGTTAGAGCTGTCCCAAAAATTCAACTTTTGCAACTTAGAAGTAGATTAATTCTTAGACTTATTTCTTAATAAGAAATTGAATTAATTTAGTTTAAGTTAGTTTAAATGTTTATTTTATATTAAAACGTTAATGAAATTACCATCTATAAATTTTTTAATATGACTGTAATTAAATTTTCCTTTTTTTTTTTAAATATAAATCTGAATTTTTTGTCGTGAAGTTTCCTAAAAGTTTCAGTAAAGTATCCATAAAGTTTCCATAGAGTTTCTGAATTTTATTAAAAATTCAGAAACGTTTCCGAAGAGTTTCTGGAGAGTTTCGGTTTCCGAAACGTTTTCGACACGAAACGCTAGCCTTTTTAGAATTTCCGTGCTTCATAGATTGAAGTGAAAGATGCAGGCTTGCTTAAGAATCCTAGTTTATCTTAACTCTGTCAGATCATTAATATGGTTCACTGATTGATACTGTGAAATCCCTGGAAGTTTGATAACTTTTACACTTGCGAACATTTGGATGCAGAGAAATATTAGACACAGTTCGTTTTATGGTTCATGGATGTGAGCCCCATAAATTCATGTTTATGTTACTATATATTATTTGAAATACCTGTCAATTCATATGCAACAATCTTGTATCATTTTTACCTTTTTCCTGGAAATTTTCTTCAGTTTCTAAACTCTTAAGCAAATCCGACACTTCTTCAGCTTCTTCCAGCTCAAGCATCCCATTTTATAGAAGAGATAGCACCGGGGAAAACCACTTGCCAGATGTTATGCCCATTTCTTTCAATGAATTAAAGAATGCAGCAGGATTCTTTCTAGCTGACAGCTTTTTAGGGAAAGGAGGACTAGGCCCTATTTTTAAAGGATGGATAGATACAAAAACTCCTACTGCTGCTGAGCCAGGATCTGGAAAGCCTGTTGCTATCAGGAAGTGCAATGGCATGCCAAGGGAACGGTTGGTAGGTTCTTTATGCCTTTTTTGCAAGTGTTGTGACTTAGTTGCAGAACTCTACAAATTTTCTCGTAAGCACCCTATATTTTGCAGATGAAATTGATGCAACTTCATCATCCAAACCTGATAAAACTTGTTGCGTATTGCAATGAGGGTGACGACCTGTTTTTGGTATATGAGTTCATGCCAAAAGGGAGCTTGTTTGATCAGTTGTTCACAGGTAGGTTCTGATTAAATAACTTCTAGTTAGATGGGATGAATGCATAATGTTTATGTGTAACAATCACTAGATATTTTTCTTTACTGTTATGTTAGTTATTCATAGTCCATGAAACATTACCTTAATGAACTGGTTCTATAACCATTTGGGCTGCTTCTCAATTCAGTTAGAAAAGTTCTCACTTCTCCCCACTAACCTCTCCCATTCTTACCTTTTCTCATTTTCTTTACGACGCTCTTCCGATCTCACCTCCTGAGATTTCGTTAATGAAGGAGGTCTGTAGTAGAGCTTCGCTCAGTTGGTTAACTGCATATGCTAATGTCATTCATAATTGACTATAGGCATTTCAGGACTGATCTTGAAAATAATTTGAAACCTGATTTTCTAATTCGTTCCAAAGTGGGATCTCAGTCATTTCGATATTTCTAATACTTTCTACTTGGAGTAGACCTGTGTACAAAGCCATTACCTGATAGCTGATATGATGCAATGCTCGGCTGGTAAATTTCTGGCTTTAGAAATGACTTGTGATTTCCCCCTTGATTGCAGCCAGTTCAGCAACCTACTAGTTCATGTTTTTCAAGTTGATCCATGTACAAATATAACAGTCTATTATCTAGAATCTATGGGGTTATGTTATGCATATTGATAGGATTTTGTACAAATGTCCACAAACTTTGTGTGGTATGCACATGGATCTGAAAGCAGTGTAAGTTTCGGACTGATTTTCTTTTGCAAAAGGTCGTCAACCTCTATCTTGGGCTACAAGAATTAAGGTGGCCATTGGTGCTGCAGAAGGTCTTCATTTCTTGCATGATGCTAAAAACAAAGTGACACATCGAAATTTGAAGTCATCTAACATTCTTTTAGATGAGGTGGGTTCGCTAGATCCTATTATTTTGTCCTGCTGTATTCATTTTTTACCTAAATTGATTTTTGTCCAGAATGGTAAGGAAATTTGTTACATTATGGGGCAGGAATTTAATGCTAAGTTGTCTGACTTTGGTTGTGCAAAAGAGGTCTCAATTCCTTACGAGACTCCAACAGGCATTTCTTACGTTGCATGGAACTACATTGGCTATGCTGCACCGGAGCACCATGGTACATTTGACTATATGAGATACTTCTTTTTCCATACTTCTTGCAGTTGGAAAATAATTTACCGCTTATGTGGCCGTACTAATCATGAACAGGTCATTGGACCGAAAAGTGTGATGTATATGCATTTGGGGTTGTTTTATTGGAATTGCTGACAGGACGTAGGGCTACAGATAGGAGACAAAAATTGGTGGATTGGGCAAAACCATATTTATCTGTAGAAAGAGTGTTCAGGATCATGGACCCTCAACTGAAGGGCAATTACCCTGAGGATGGGGCAAAGAAATTTGCAGCTCTTGCTGCACTTTGCTCGAGCTCTCAACCAGAGGATAGGCCTTCCTTAGAAATTGTTCTCAAAGTACTGAAACGAGAGGCAAGTTCTGCTGGAATCACAGTTTGAAGTGCAAGAGCTATCACACTAAATAGGCCAACCAGATTCATATTTTCGTGTCGAAGTTTTTGGGTTAAGTACCTTTCTTTTGATCAAAGTGATTGCTCAGATCACAATTTGGAGGGTTTGAGCCATCATCTTAATTAGGCTAAAGCCCAAGGATGCCACATTATGCGGAGAGCTTCCTTGTTATAGAATACCAGCAGCTTTGTTTTCTGTCACAATATGATCTGTTGCCACCTACTCTGCATAAGAGATTTACATGAAATAACAGTTTATTCTAGTTCATAGACCACAGATTCAAGTAAATTATCTTTTGCAGCATATAAATTGTAATAGCCAGATATCCTCTGTTAGCATTCTATTTCTGTTTTGAAATGAAATTAGATTTTGTGAAAATGTGGGCAGAGATTGTATTGTACATGTGGGTCTCATGTGATATGTGGATGTTATTTATTTGTCTACAATCCACAAACTCGTAGTTTTGGGTTCCATTCTCGAGGAGATTACCACAAGGAGCCCAACAAAAGTGACATCAACTATTGACTTGTGTCATAACTGTTTTAAGACATCAACTTTTATTATCATCTGAATGTCGCAACTCACGAATGCTTTCTACAGGAGAATTTGGGAAGAAAAGAACGATTGTTTAGCTCTCACTTCTAAAAATAGTAGTAAAATGATTGAAGAGATACGGAATTAATGGTCTACTGAACTATGCTTTCTACTAGAGTTACTTATTCTCGTGTTTTCAAAGAAGATCTGAGCCGTTTTCATATTTTATTGTTATTCTCTTGTAGTAGATTTGTGTAGAATGCCATTATGTGGTAGCGATCAAATACTAGGTTGAAGAAAGTATCATTCTTATTACATTGTGGCACGGGAATTTAATGCCAAGTTGTCCATCTGGGGTTGTACTAAACTACAGCTATGTGATTATAGTCTCGAGTACCAGGTAGTTATTTTTCATAGAACTATGTGAGCTGCGCTGCACCAGAGTACAAATAGTGACATTTTTCTTGCCTACATTAAATCCACAACCTCAAGAGTGCTTTATCTCTCACAGATACGAAAAAGAACGTTTGGCTGTCCATCAGTGTGTGATTTTCGATGGAATGAAAAAGACATGGTAGAATCAACCATAGAGTAATCGAAATGCATTCATTTGTTTCATACACTATGGGGACGGTGAGAAGAGCCAGAGAGCTAATTGGAGATACCATTGTTTCTGGTGCAAAAGTTTCTATAAAGATAGGAAATGCCGTACTTTGAGTGCGGTTTCAATTGCTGATTTTCCAAAATTTCAATCTTCATAGATCATCTCTTTTTAGTCCAATCTTATGCAGATTCCACCACAAAAGTAACGGGTGTCGAATCCAGCAAATAATAATAAACTTGCTCTTAAAATATAAAAAAAGCAATAGTGGCGAGCAAGGTCGTATCTACCGAAATTGGTGAGATTTAATTATTCAAAAAGTAAAATAACTAAAATAAAAAGGGATTTTGATTTTGAGGAACAAATTAAAATAAAATAAAACAAATTTAAGTAAACGATTTAAAGTGTAAAGTTGTAAAACTATAAATTGATAAGAAAATAATATATGTGATAAACAATGGTGGAGCCAGCAGTTATTACAGGATTGGGCCGGAAGGGTTACGCACGGTTAAATTACCTTCATATATAATTTTTTTTTAACAAATTAAAAAGGAAAATTTTTCCATTGGGGGGGGTGGCAAGGCCTCCCTTAGCTCCGCCAGTTGTGATAAATATCCAGCTCAAAGTACAATTTCAGAATTGATTTTAATAAATGATCATTAATGCAAAAATAAAACTATAGTTTTAAAAGGTGAGGCAGAGACTCACGTCAAGGCCCGGCTCGGCCTGAGGCGATTTCTTGGTGTCTTGAGGAGCTAGTTTGAGGCAATTTCTTTAGAGACTTACGCCTAGAATTCTTTCAGTTTTACATGTGAATGAAAATTACCAAAGAATTCTTTCAGTGTTACGTGTGAATAAATTGCGAAGTCGTGAAAAATATTTCCCCAGAAACTGACGTCTCCACATTCGGCCCCCACCAAGTCTTTTCTTCTTCCCTGCCGTCTCGTATATTTTTTTCCTCCCAAAAATTCCTCACATTGCCTTCTTTTTGAATCCCCAAAAGTCAAGAAAACAATATTCATTTTTCCCCTTCGTTTCTTTTCCCGTCACCTCTTTCGGTCCTCAAAATAATGAATTCCCTTCTTTCACCCCAAAGTCAAAGTCTCCTCCCCTCCCCCCCCTTCTTTTTCTTGCACACATTTTCGTTTAAAAACAATTTTTGGCCCAATCTAATCTCTTGTTGATTCAAAACAAGTGTGCTTACCCATTAATCAAAATTCATTTTGGATCAACAAATTACTTGAGCTCCAATTTCTCTTCTAAAATTTGTCGCATTGTGTCCATTTTGATTTAACTCATTCATCTATTCCATAACCACAAATTTCAATTAATATCTAAATATTAGATATTCAAAATAATCAAAGTAGGAGGAAAATAATACAATTTATATAGGATTTATACTCTTCATCAAAAAGCAGTACACTATTAATGAAATATGTCATAAAATAATCTGGTTTTAATAATGGCCGAAAGATGAAAAGTAAAGTGAAAAGCTGGCAATTTCCTACAAAGTTATGTTGGCCACTGGTCCACAAGGTAGCAAAGACATGGCTGCTACTGCTGCTGCATGAAGCCTTTTTTCTCCATTTATTTCTGGTTCCTGGGACTTCATCAGCGCTTTCTCTGAAACCTTCACTTCACTTCAATTAATGTCTGTCATTTGAAAATAACTTTGATTTTTGGTGCATATGTATTTTATCAGATGTTCAGATCTTTGATCACAAGGTATAGAGCAGATGAGGTAGAAACAAGGTTCTTCAAGGATCCAAGCACTCTTGTCAGGTTTGATTTGGTTCTGGACCAATTCAGAGAATATAAGAGAACTTCTATTGATCCACTGCATGTGTTTTGCTTAGATGAGTAATGTGTATGACAACTGGGAAAGGCTGGATAGAGCTGTGCGAAAGAGAGAGGAGCTTAGGGAACTTGCTCGTGCCTCCTCCAGGAGATCCAGCCTCAGCTATGTTTCTACAGATTTCAGTTCCAGGTTCAGTTTCCATTCTCGTCTCTCCAATCGTTTTCGGGACCGCAAAGGTGCGTCTTTTACAGTCGTCATATTTAAGCATTTACAACTTTATTATCTTCAGTTTGTGATCATTACTATGGATCCCCAGATTAATGACCTTGTTCCTTCCCCCCTTTTTTTCATGCAAAACTTCTTCAGCTTCTAAACTCTAAGCAAATCCATAACATTGTTTCAGCTTCTTCCTAAAATAAATAAAAGGAAATAAGAAAATGAAGACGTGAAAAGCCAAGAAGAGCAATGTTGGTGAAGTGCAATATTCTCAAATCATTTATTGACATATTAAATCACCTATATATACATGTGTTCAAGATAAGGGATATGCATGATTATGCTAATAGATATACACGACTACATACCTAAACTAAACTAATCTTACTAAGTTACAAGGCCACTAGAATACAAATACAAATTATGATGATTACAAACAATTAATTATTTGAAAATAATAATATTCCTAACACTTCCGGCTCAAGCATTGCATTTTATAGCAGATATAGAAGTAGGGAAAGCCTTCCTACTCCAAGATCTGAAGATGGGAATGTCAGAAGTATTTTATATTTAGATTTTACATGCTAAAATCTGTGTTGATGAACAGGTGATTGGATGGAAAAATGTGATGTATATTCTTTTGGGACTGTTTTACTGGAATTGCTAACTGAATATAGGGGTACTGATAGGAGATGAAATCCATAATTTCTGGTGGATTTGGTAAGACAATTTTCACATAACAAAAGCTCACTGTTCGTGATCATGGACTCTCAATTGAAGGGCAATTGCCCTAAGGAAGGGGCGGAGAAATTAGCAGCTATTGCTGCCATAACAAAAAAAAGATTATCATCAACTTATCAGCCAGACCGTGCTAGAGTGATGATGGCTTAGCATAAATCTCTCTGAAATGAGGTCACCAGATTCAGCCTCTAGAGAGAGAAATTTACATAAAATCCCATTACCTTAAGGTTACATTTCATAACTACTAATTTTTATCTTGTTTTAAGTTCAACTGGACATGGTACAACTTTATAGGCGAAGGACAGTAGAATTACCGATCAAGAACTAAACTGAGACATATTGACTGACGGTGGTACATGAAATGGCTTAGATTAATGGAAACTCCACTGTTGAAGCACATTTCCCTTTGTACAAAAACAGTGGTTTGTATCAGATTTGAACCATAAGCATATTACCTTATATGCACCAACATTGCTTTGCAGTTTATGTGGGATGTACCACATGGGAAGCCAGACATGGCAGATGTTGAAGTTGTCAGCACTCGAACGACTCCAAGATCTGTCTTGAAGGCAAAATTTGCCTAACTCAAGTTATATGTCAGTGATGAGAAATAATTCTCATCAACTTATTGCACAGGGCATGTTAGACCAAAATGTCTGTGTATAGATCAATTTGAGATAAGATTGTGAAAACAAGTTTATACTACTTGAGTTCTGCCAAAAGGAAGGTAGTCATTTGTTCAGAGGTAGGTTGCACTTTAATAATTTCTTCTTGTTCCAAAGACACAGAATCTCATTTGTTTCCATAATATAAGGTATTGCTAATTCTCTTTGGGTAGCACTGTTTATCAAGCCATTAATGGCATGGATTTACCTAAAAAGTCTAGGATAAAAAATAAAAACGAATTGTTTTTAATTATGGGAAAGTTGTTTATATTTGTTTATGTTATTTTTGATGATTGGGATAAATGGCTTTACAAATACTAATGGCCTTACTAATTATATTTATGTACTCTATCAAAAAAAAAAAAATTATATTTATGTATATGTGAAATAAAAATCAATAACAACTGTCGCACATTGTAATTTTTCCTGAACCTGAAGAAAATAAAGTTATCCTCTTCCTTTGGATATACCATTTTGCTAACATTACTGGGCCTTGGTGAATTTGAGAGGGGGAGGAGTTAGCCTACTCAGAAACTAGTTGTACTACACCATCTCAATAATTGTTTGGGTATTGACAACTAATGTCTTCAACTTTTTAGCGAGTGAGAGGTCACTTCTCCAATCGTTATTTATATTTCTGTGAGTCTTTAACTTTTACACAAATTCCCCACTGTGTCTCCACTGACAAAAGACATCCAACTCTGCCGTTAACTAACCACATGCAAAAACGATTATTTACACTTGAAGTCCCCAATCTTTTAAACTTTAATAGATTACGTCCCTAATCTTTATTTTTAGTTTTTTTGGTCCTCGACCTTTAATGAAATCTCTCCACAAGTCCTCATTAGCACTTTTTATCTATTTAAATCGTTAAATTTTTATAAAAAGAACAATTTTATCCTCGTAAAAGGTTGGGACTTTAGATGAAATTACTTTTATATCATTATTATCTTTTTAAATTAAAATTTGAAAATATAGGAAAATAATATAAAGTTTAAATAGCAAATACCCCACCCACCCAACCCCTTCGTCAGGATATAATAGAGGCGTCTTTGGCTTTACACCCAAGATGGACTTGGGCGGTGGCAGATGGATAACAAAATCAACCCACAATCCTCCCAAAAATGTTTCAAGAGTGAAAGAGAAAAATAGTCCCAATGCGACAATCTATTGTTCGAAGTTGATTTAGAAACTCCCTCACTGCTCGCACCACCATCAGTTAGCCAAAAATGGGTCGATGGGGATGAAGAAATTGTCAACGACTATTAATTTTACTTCGTCGGCGAATTTGTTTATACCGTTGTTGTCAATGGTATATTGAGAGCTTACAATCATCAATGTTGTCAGAGTTTCAGATAACCAACCTTTCACAAGAGTGGGGTGTAGTGTGGTGTTTGCTTTTCAATTTTTATATTATTTTCCTATATATTTTTTTCTTGTTTGTTTATTTAAAGAGGTACTGATCTAAAGGTAATTTCACTTAAAGTTCCTAACAATTTAAGAGGTAAAATTGTCCTTTTATGAAAATTTAACGTTTTAAATGGATGAAAAATGTCAATGGGGATTAGAGGAGAGATTTCCTGAAAGGGTGAGAATCTACAATACTAAAAATAAAAGTTAGAGACGTAATTTATTAAAGATTAGAAGGTTGGGAACATCAAGTGTAAATTACCTTTTTTGCACGTAGTTGGTTAACGGCATAGTTAGGCGGTTTCTGTTAATGGAGATCTTGAGGAAAATTTGTGTAAAATTGAGGACCTAAAGAAGTATAAATAAAAGTTAGAGATATGATTTCTCACTCATTGAAAGGTTAGAGACATTAGGTGTAAATTACTCTAATTGTTTACTCCTATTTAATTTCTTTAAATATAAAATAGGATCTTATGGCTATAGTTTGGTAGTTATCTAGTCTCCTTTTAACACTATATGTGCCATATACTATGACATTATATAGCACATGTGACATGTATATAGAGGTATACATGTGGAGTGTTCACATACATACTATATGTGTCATATAGTGCTATAGTATATGATATATGTGATGCTATATTATTTTTAGATAATTGTCAGTTATCACTCAAGCAAGCAAGGGAGGTTTTTCCCCAAACGAGAACAAAAAAACACGTTTGGTCGTACGTCAATGTGCATCCTTCCCAAAATTCAATCTTCAAAATTGTCTCTTTTCTGTCCAATCCAACGCAAAAATATTATAATGATGAAATCTTCGGTTGTTGGTCCCGAAACCACCCTATATTAGTTATATTAGATATGTTAAAATAATCTGATTTTATTAAAGGCCAACAGCTGAAAAGTAATGGAAAAAGTAAGCAATTTCCTTGGAGATAAAAAGTAAGTTAAAAAGTGAGTTAAATGTCTCAACACTAATTGAATTTTGTATCATGTCTTTAAATACTCATCAAATTTTAAAATGTCATTAATTACACACTGAACTATAAAAAACTTCTTACATTACCCATTCACTAGTAGTCTATTAGATCTTTTAAATGGAATTACTGACGTGACAGATGAAATACTTATGTGGTGAAGACTGCCGTTAATTTTGCCAATGCAAAGAAGTGAATCCACCAACTACTCAATTCCCCAAAATAAAAAAACAAAGGAACAATAATCAAAGTAATGCTCAACCTAAAAATGCTCCCACCAGTCATCCATTGCCGTCTACCCACCTTTAGTAGTAGTGGCTGCGGCTGCGACAGTGGTGTTGAGATAGTTTTGTGTCCAAGCTAATAAAGAGGCCTAGCCAGAACCACGGGTTGCTGCGATGAAAAGGATTCATTATGAGCTTAGATTTGTTCCTGTGGGAGATTTAGCCTTTAAAGAAATGTATCATATTTGCACCACCACCGAAATGGGTGGTGCCGCCAACCAAGTTCACCGGCACTTGATTTATTCATGGTTGCATGGTAGCCAAAGTAGACAGAAATTCCCCACCAGAATAGAATGATCCAAGCGTAGGCAAAGCCCTCAAAGAATGAGATCCAGCGCTACCACCTGGGAATATCCCAGAGTTACCTGAAATTCCACCCGCCACGTTTATCAAATTCTGCGGCAGAAACGTTGGTATGACAAGAGGTTGAGTTCTTGCTGTCTCGCCGCCATTCGAAGACGATGACGAGGCTTTGCTCCGCTTGCTCTTCCGGCAGCCACCGCCTACGGGGACATTCCTCAACGTGCCTCTATAAGTCCAGTACCTTCTGCAACCCTTGATTATTGTTAGGACGGTAGTGGAGGATTGGTGGGAGCATTTTTAGGTTGAGAATTACTTTGATTATGGTTTTCATTGTGTTTTTATTTTGGGGAATTGATTAGTTGACGGATTTAATTCTTTGAGTTAGCAAAATTAACGGCAGTCTTTGTCACATAAGTAATTCATCTACCACATCAGCAATTCCATTTAAGGGATCTAACGGACTACTAGTGAATGGGTAACGGAAAAAGTTTTCTAAAATTCAGTGTATAATTAACGACATTTTAAAGTTTAGTGAGTATTTGAAGATATGATACAAAGTTGAATTAGTGTTGAGACTTTTAACTCGTTAAAAAGTAGGCCACCGGGTAGTAAAGATATGCGGCTATTGATTACTGAGCCTTTTTCCCCCATTTCCGGTTCCTGGAACTTCTTCGTCACTTTCTCTGAAACATTCACTTCACCTTAATTGTCTTTCAGTTGAAAATACCTGAGACTTTAGGTGCATATAGTGATCAGATGATTCATGGATCTTTGATCACAACCAGGGACAAAACAAGGTTCTTCTAGGATCCAAGCGATTGTGCCAGACTTGATTTGGTTCCGAAACAATTTAAAGAATCTAAAAGAACTTCTATCGATCCAACACGTACGTTTTGCCTAGATGAATAATGTATACGACAACTGGGAAAGGTTGGTTACAGCTGTGCTTAAGAGAGAGGAGCTTTGGGAACTTGCTCATGCCCCCTCTAGGGAATCCAGCTTCGGCTCTGTTTCTACAGATTTCAGTTCCAGGTTCAGCTTCTCTGCTTCTCTTAAGGATCATTTTCATGACCCGGAAGGTGCGTTGTCTGTTACGCTTTTCAAGAGAATTAAGCATTACGGCTTCAGGTCTTCTTTTTATTATGTAAACTAAAAATTTAACATGTAAAATCTTGGGTCAGTTACTATTATTTGAACTGTGCATCAATTCCTCAAAAACTTCTTAAGCTTCTAAAATTCACAGTAAATCCAATATTGCTTTAGCTTCTTCCAGTTCAAGCAGCCCATTTGACAAGAGAGACTATAGTGGGGAGAGCCCTCCTATTCCAAGATCTCAATATGGGATATTGCAGTTGCCCATTGCAATGCCCGTTTCTTTCAATGAGTTAAAGAATGCGACCAGAAACTTTCTACCTCACAGCTTTTTAGGGAATGGAAAATCTGGTCCTGTTTTAAAGGATGGATCAATGTGCACAGTCTTACTGCTGAAAAGCCAGGATATGGATTGGCCGTTGCTATCAAGAGGTGTAATGATCATATGCCTTGGTTCAAGGAAAATTTGGTAGGTTCTTTCACATGTCATTGTGAGTCTTGTGGTTTCGGTTGTGCAAAATTTCTTCATAAGCTCTTTTCCCAACCAACCAAATGTCCTGCAGCAGGCAGAGCGGCAACCTCAACATCCAAACCTGGTTAAACTCATTGCTTACTGCGACGAGGGTGACAATAAACTTTTAGTACACGAGTTCATGCCGAGGGGAAGCTTGGACCATCATTTGTTCACAAGTAGGTTGCACTTTAATAACTTCTATAGTTAGATGTCATACTTAAAATTTCTGTTTACTTATGACGGTCATTGGATAGTGCTTTTGCATTATTATCATACTAATTCTTCAATAGCTTATGCACGACCACATGCCATTTTGTAATTTCTTCTCTCAATGTATCCGTTTCGGACGGATTCTCTTGAACAAGAGGGCGTCCGGATCTCTCTTGGGCTACAGGAGTCGAAGTCGCCACAGGGGATGATGATAAAAATTTTAAGTCATCTAATATTCTTTTAGGTTGCATTAATGGTAGATGTCATATTTGCTTAAAATTCTTGTTTGTTTATGAAAGATTGGATATGTTACATTATCATACTAATTCTTTAATAATCTATTATCTATGGGTTATTAACTTATATGCACAATCTGCATTCCCTTTTGTAATTTCTTCTAGAAGCGATGTAAACAATTCGGACTGATTCTCTTTCACAGGACAGCATCGGGTCTTTCTTGGGCTACAAGAATCAAGTTGGCCATTGGGGCCGCAAGAGGTCTTTCTTTCTTGCATAATGCTAAGAATGGCGTGATACATGGATATTTTAAGTCATCTAACATTCTTTTAGATGAGGTGATTTATGAGACCTTTTTCTTCATCTTGCTGCATTGTTTATGCTTTTTTCTGTAGAAAAAGTAACATTTTTTCTTGCATTACGGGACAGGAATTTAACGCCAAGTTGTCTGACTGGGGTTACGCTGAACATAGGCTGGGCTATAATGAGACTCCAATAGGCTTGGCTATGCTGCACCGGAGTACAAAGACGAAGGTTAAGAAATTTGAGATATTTCTCTTCGACTAATTATTGCTGTTCAAAAAAAAAAAAAAAAAGTGAGATTATTATAGTCTATTAAATCCTTGGTATGAACAGGCCAAAAAAATCGCTGCTGATAAACAGGTTTTTATACCAAAAAATGTGATGTATATGCCTTTTGGGGTTGTGCTATTGGAATTATTATGTGGACGTCCAGCTATTGATGGAAGAGAACTTCTTGTGTCTTGGGTGAAACCATATTTGACAAGCAAGATAAAAATTCGCCAAGTTGTGGACTCGAAATTGGAAGGCAAATATCCTCATGAAGGAGCTTCTGCTGTTGCACACCTTGCTTTGAAGTGCCTGAGCTATAATTCAAATGAAAGGCCAGACATGGGAGACGCTTTAGCAGCACTTGAACGACTGCAAATGAATATTGCTTCAGTTTCTTCCAGTTCAAGCAGCCCATTTGAGAAGAGAGCACCTATTCCAAGGTCTGAATATGGGATATTGCAGTTGCCTATTGCAATGCCCATTTCTTTCAATGAGTTAAAGAATGCGACCAGAAATTTTCTACCTGACAACATTTTAGGGGATGGAAAATCTGGTCCTGTTTTTAAAGGATGGATCGACTTGCACAGCCTTACCGCTGAAAAGCCAGGATGTGGACTGACTGTTGCTATCAGGAGGTGTAATCATATGCCTCAGTTCAAGGAATGGTTGGTATGTTCTTTCAAGTGTCTTTGTGAGTCTTGGGACTTTGGTTTTGCAAGCTCTTTTCCTAACTGCCCAATACTTTACAGAAGGAAGAGTGGCAACCTCAACATCCAAACCTGATTAAACTTATTGCTTACTGTGACGAGGGTGACAATAAACTTTTAGTACACGAGTTCATGCCGAGGGGAAGCTTGGACAATTATTTGTTCACAAGTAGGTTGCACTTTAATAACTTCTAGTTAGATGTCATACTTAAGATTCCTGTTTATTTATGACAGTCATTTGGTATAATTGGTTTTGCATTATCATACTAATTCTTCAATAACTTATGTACTGGCTGCACGCCCTTTTGTAATTTTTCTCAAATTACTGTAAACATTTCAGACTGGTTCTCTTGAACAGGAGGGCATCGGGATGTTTCTTGGGCTACAAGAACCATGGTGGCCACTGGGGTTTCAAGAGGTTTTTCTTTCTTGCATAATGATAAAAATGACGTGATACGTGCAAATTTTAAGTCATCTAATAAATTCTCTTAGGTTGCAATGGTTAGATGCATATTTGCTTAAAATTCCTGTTTTTTAATGCAAGATTGGATATGTGTTTTTGCTGTTATCTCTAATAATTATTTAATAATCTACGGATTATTAACATTTGTACTAACTGCACTCTGTTCTGTAATTTCTGCTCAAATCAATGTTAAGGGTTTTGGACTGATTCTCTTGCACAGGTTGGCATCAGGGTCTTTCTTGGGCTACAAGAATCAAGATTGCCATTGGGGCTGCAAGAGGTCTTTCTTTCCTGCATAATGCTAAAAATGACGTGATACATGGAAATTTTAAGTCTTCCAATGTTCTCTTAGACAAGGTGGTTTATTAGACCATGTTATCATTTTACTGCATTGATTTTTGTATTTTTGTCCCGAAAAAGGTAACATTCTTTCTACTTTATGGGGCAGGACTTTAACGCCAAGGTGTCGGACTGGGGTTATACTGAACACTGGCAAGACCAGTATGAGACTCTGGCAGGCATTTCTTACATCCCTTGGTACTACATGGGTTATGCTGCACCAGAGAACAGAAATGAAGGTTCAGAAATTTTGAGAGACTTTCTTTTCCACTCTTTTTGCAGTTAAAAAATAAAAAAAATGATATATGCGAAGATCCCTGCTGATGAACAGGTTTACACGATAAATCATGCGATGTATATTCCTTTGGTGTCGTTTTACTGGAATTACTCTCCGGGCGTCCTGCTGTTGAAGAAAGAGAACTTCTGGTGTATAGGGTGAGACCATATTTGTCTAGCAAGACAAGAATGCACCAAGTTATGGACCCAAAATTGGAAGGCAAATATCCTCAAATAATCGCGTCTGCTGTTGCAGCCCTTGCTTTGCAGTGTGTGAGCTATGTACCACAAAGAAGGCCGCACATGGCAGATGTCCTAGCAGAACTTGAACTACTCCAGGATCTTTCTGAAAGGCAAAACTAATATAACTCAAGTTTGTATGTCATTCATCAGAAAATTTTGTCGTCAACCTTTCAGAATTGGAATGGTAGAGATGGCTGAGCAGATCTTTCTGAGATATAATAAGGTCGATCCAGCCCGATACAATCCAGTTTACACATCTAGATAAATATCTACAAAGGATCTCATTACTGTACCATTTTACGTTTGATTTGTGTTGGAAAGATTGAGACTAGGAAATCTTTGTAAAATATTCTATTTGCCACTCTTGTAATATAGACATGCATGTGTATAGTTAGAAATCTAGAAAGATTTGTCTAGGATTATTTTTAATTCAAAGGGTCTAGGAAGACATCTATATCTATATATATTATTATATATATAAAAATAGAATTTGTCTGGCTCAATTTAATTATTGGGTATAATTAAAAATAATTTTCTCACTCATTATCTAGCTTCTTTAGAAAACTAATTTGCTGACGTCATTATACTTATTGTTATATTTTTCCTTTTAATTATTTAATTTAATATTTTTATTTAGGGGCTTTATCTATATATTAATTTAATATTTTTATTTAAGAACTCTATCTATATATTATATTTTGTTTAGATATATCTCATATTTGTCTAATAGATTTCAATTTTATCATGTTCGATTGTATAATTTCATGATTTTATGTTTTCATATTATATTGTACTAGATTTTCACCCGGGAAGATACCAAATCAAATTATATCTAATTATATTAGTATAAAATTTTAAGTAATGTATGATTAGCCATATTAAGTTGTAATATTTTGATTATCTTTTGTTAATTAATAGTTATTATGTGCTTACTTGATATAGAACGTTATTAAGTGACTTTAGTATTGACTGAAAGAAATAAAAATAAATAAACTAAACCTGATACCTATGGGTACCTGATCCCATTAAGATGAAGAATACCTAATTAAACGAGTAATTAGGTTAGAATGAGATAAAGAAAATCGACCCGACTTAATAATAGGCCGGATAAGGTTATCATAATTTTTACTCATGCCCGACCCGTTTAACCCATTTTTGCCAAAAATAAAAATATTTACTAAAAATTCTAATGATTTCAACTTATCAAGAAAGCTTAGTGAGTTCAATTGCAATTTTAATTTAGTGGTGTTAACACTATTTATTAAACAAAAATGAAAATAAAAAATATAAATATATATAAATTGGCCAATAAATGGGTAATTATGAGTTATCTATACCAACCCGTCACCGAACTGTCCTTGATTTAAGTGGGGATGGAAGAAAAAATTTTGATAGATAGAGTAACGGGCGTAGCATACCTGATCTCAATCTTGACCCGACCTATTGTGATTCTTATATCTTAGAAAATTAATCATTTTATTTTATTTTTCTCTGTAATTATTTTTCTCTTTTATTATATACAAAGAAGTAGCATAATAACGCGACTCGATTTAAAAGCATTAAAATAATTAAAAATTAATGCATGAGCTAAAAAAGAAATAGTCTAATACAAATTACAAAATACTTCTAAGATAAGATATATATATATAATATTAAAAATTTTGAATTAAAAATTAAAAAACTTTGAATATAAATTAATCCCTAAATTTAAATCTTATCCGTCGATTAACAATTTTTAATACAACCAGATTATCATAAAATAAGAATTTTGTCTTAAATATATAAGAAGATAAGGAAAAATTAAATTAGAACAATCAGATCAAATCAAATCAAAATACTTCTTAGATAAGATAAGATATATATATAATATAAAAAATTTTGAATTAAAAAATTAAAAAACTTTGAATATAAATTAATCCATAAAATTAGATCTTATCAGTGGATCAGTAATTTTAAATACAATCAGATTATCATAAAACCAGAATCTTGTCTTGAAAATAGAAGAAGATAAGAGAAAATTAAATGAGAACAACCAAAATCTAATCAAATCAATTTAAATTAGAACAGTAGAGATATACATGACAGCAAAAATTATCGCAACTAAGTTAAAAAGTCTAAAATATCCCTTCAAAGTGCAGTTTTAGAGGGAAAATTGCGCTACAACTGTACCACAACTACTTTCCTTTTATATATATATCTATATATAATTTTTTTTACTTTCTCAATATAATATATCCATGAAACGCATGGGTGTGAAGCATAATAGTCTGTAAATGCATGAGTGAAAAACTAATCTAGATTATGCTATCGGGTTTTATTATCTTTAAAGAAAATAAAAAATTAGAATTAATAAAAAAATATTGGTTCAATTGTTATATTTTTCCTTATTGTTATATTTTTCTTTTTAATCATTTGCTTAATATGTTCGAATTACATCAAAATAGATTATATCATTCTTGATTCCAATATTATTTTTCTTTATTATTATACTTTTCCTTTGAATCATTTAATTTAATATTTTTATTTTGAAACTCTATCTACATATTATATTTTGGTTAGATATATCTCATTTTATGTTTTCTTACTCTATTGTATTTTATTTTATCAGGATAATATGTCTATGAAACGCACGGGTGCGGAGCATAGTATGTCGGTGAAACACACGAGTGTGAAACAAATATAGATTATGCTATCATGTTTTGTTGTCTTTAAAGGAAATAAAAAATAAGAATTAATAAAAAAATATTGGTTCAATTATTATAATTTTCTTTATTGTTATAATTTTCCTTTTAATATTTTTATTTTGAGACTCTATCTACACATTTTAGTTAGATGTATCTTATATTTGCCTAATGAATTTAAATTACATGAACATAGATAATATATCAATCCAGATTTCAATATTATTATTATATTTTTTCCTATTATTATATTTTTCTTTTTAATCATTTAATTTAATATTTTTATTTTGAAATTCTATCTATGTGTTACATTTTAGTTAGATATATTTTATATTTGCATAATGAATTTCAATTTTACTTTGTTCGATTGTATAATTTCATGATTTTATACTCTCATACTCTATTATATTTTACTTTGTTACTATAATATGTCCGTAAAACGCACATATGTGAAGTATAGTATGTCCGTAAATGCACATGTATGAAACTCATATAGAATTATGCTATCGGGTTTTATTGTCTTTAAAAGAAATAAAAATTAAGAATTAATAAAAATATTATTAGTTCAATGAGATGGCGATGAACTAATAACAAGAATTTAAAATTATGTCACTAAAATAAAGAATTGATTACATGCTACTTGCAATGGTAGGATGCACATTAATTCTATGCAGGTTGTGTTTTTTTAGTTTCTTTATGACATTATATAGCGACCGAAATTTTTATAAATAAAAATTTAAGTTCTTACAAAGTTTACTAAGTTAGTTGCATCGCTACCATCTTTCTATTTATTATTTGTTTTGTATGATGTTGGTTACGGAGGTAATTAATAGCTCGTGCCCGTCTAGCTTCGAATAAATTGATTTTAAAATCTAAAAGCGGAAATCCAGGTTTTGTTAATTCATTTGTGAGTTGAGAATTTCCAACACGAATCCATGTTTTAAATTAATATATGCAAATCCAAGTTTTGTTAAGTTATGCGAGGGTCGAGAATTTTTGACACCAGTTTAATCTAGGCAAAGTTCTTAGTCCAATTTCAAATTTAGTACGGCCCAATTTGTATATATATATGATTGATCCAATTCTTTTAGGTCATTTAGCCAAGTCGAAACAGCCCATTTAAGAATCTGACTTTGGCCCAAGCAGCCCGTTCATGACCACGTTCTGCCCAGCAGTTTCTCCCAGGCAGTTTCTTCATAAATCCTTATGTAATTCTATTCCATTCCGTACAGTGTTTCACAAGAAAAGAAACAAACTTTCCACTGTATTAGTTCTTCCGTCGAGTTGGATCCAAGTAGGAACTATTTTGCTTTGTGGCTTTGTTCTCTTCTGCAAACCAGAAACACAGTTTCGCCGGTTACCAAGTCACAGTCGGTAAGTCTCTGTTGGTTCTGCAATTTTCCATCCATAACATGTTCATGAAAATTATACTACATTCACACGCACATGACAATAGGAATCTTTGAAAGTAGAATTTTCAAGGCACTAAAAGTCCAGTTTATACAAACAGTCAAACAACCAATCTCTGCAAATCATTCGCATTCAACAACCCATTTGCATCTTCACTAATTCTCCACTACCCAATTGCATTCATACATACACAGAGCTTAAACAACTTAACACCATCACGTCCCTCCATCCATTCAGTCAGTAATCAACTTCATTCGCCAATATTCAAACCAAATTCGGAAAAGGAAAAGCAGGCACAAACAGAGCAGCCACTGCTCTGCAACCCAAAATGCACCATGAACAGAAATTTGAAAGCCAAAAAACCCATACAACTTACCTTGGCCAATGCTCGCCGGAGAACTCCATTGTTGACTGGAAGTCTTGAACCCAGCCGAACCTCACGGCCACCCGAACCGCGACCTCCATCTCTTGGTTGAAATCCACGACCCAAAAGCCTCAATCCTCGACTCCTTTTCGCTCAAGGCCGTCGTCACTAACCGTACCCCCTCTCGCCCGAGACCTCTGCTGTCAACCGAACCCAGCCATCGCCTTCCATCGCGTCGCTGCCCTTCGAACCCAGACACTCCCATCGGCCCCTCACTCGTGAATCAAGCTCCCTGAGCCGAGAACCCAACTAGCAAACCATTTCACCTCTGCCCTTCGAACCGCCACCGCACTTCCGTCCTTCAGCCGAACCAAGCATCCAATTCGCGAGCCATTTCTTAATGCTCAGACTTAAATCGTCTCTCTTGATCGCACTCCAAATCCTCTCTCTTTGATTTTCAGCTGTGATTTCGGATTTGGGGCAGATATTGAGTTTGGAATTTCATCTGTTGCCTTCTCCGCCTCTACGCTGGGAACCAAGCTTGGAAGGATATAATTGTATAAAATTTTTCCCTAGTCCTTGAAACTTGGCTAGACACACTCTTGGTCCTCTCTTTTAGTTTGTAATTAGGTAAGTTCAAATGTTTCTAGTATTCCTTAATAAGTTCAAATGTTTCTAGTATTCCTTAAATCAGCTTCTAAGTTTTTGTTGTAATGCAAATCAGTCCCTGAAGTTTCGCATCTAGCTTAGTTGGTAATCAGAATGTTGTCAAAATCTATTCCAGTCCTAAAACTTCTAATTCTAAACATTTTAATTCCTAAATTCCAAGATTGGTCGTTCTAAAGTTCCAATTACCAAATAATCTTTTAATTGAGATGAGAATCCTTTTATTGATAGTATTATAAAGCAAACTTTTAAAGAATATCATTTTATTCAAAATTAAAGTTTAGGAAACTTTAAACGAATATCTTGATTATTAATTTAGAATTTATTTCATATGGCTAGACGAGGCGAGTTGACCCTTTGAAGTTTAGTTGCTGTAAAGCTCAAACTCAGCTGTGAAATTAAGATAGTCTCTACTTCTCAAAGTTAAATGTTGATTTTCAAATGATGCGCACATATTGAAATGTTTGAGTTGCAATTTATGTGATGTGATTTGAGTTGAATGTGATTCGGTTTGTAATGCCAACATGTTATACCCGGGATAGTACATTGATTATATATATATATATATCCACGGGAGAGTAAGATATACCATAGTAGTACGATCAAACTTGATAGGTCCTGAGTAGTATGTTATATAAGATATACTCACGGGCTGAATGTGAATTGGATAGCCTATGCGACATCATATGTTTTGATTTGTTGGGATTATCTGAATCATATGTTGAATAATTGGTTAATGCGATTATTGCAACTTGTAAAATGTGCGCCGAGACTACTGAGTGTTTCTTCGAAATGCTCATTGTTTTCTAAAACTCTTTTTAGGTGCCGGAGCAGGCGGCGAGACCGGTGATAGTGGCTATTAAATATTATGTTTTATTATGATCCGAAAACACTAATTTTAGTTGCTATTTGTTAGGACTCTGATAAGGGATTGGCATGTAATTTAATTGCTGTTGACTGAAAGTTTAAACTTATGTTTAAATCTTTCCTTTAAATTTGTTGGTATTAAAGGTTCAGTAAATAGTGTTAAAATTTCCGCGTAACTCAAAGTAATTTCTTCCGCATAGTTTAAAGGAAAAAGAGCGTTTCAAGTAGCGTTTCGAGTTTGTAAAACTCGGGCGTTACACATTAAGCCTGACAAACACAATTATATTATATTTTATGTATGAAATTCCTTTAGAGCTATTGCACGGGTAGAAATCTAGTTAAAACAATTTTATTGAATGATTGAAAAAATATCCACGTAATCACCATCCAATAAAATTACAAAAATTCTACAGAGACATGAAAATTTGACATAAATAAGTGACATTATATGTTTAGCACAATTCCATTAGATTATTGAAAAATATTCATGTTATCACTACCTAATGAAATTGTGTCATATGAGAATGTCACTTATTATTTATGTATTGCTAGAATTACTCATAAAATTATAGCACGTCAGAATGTATTAATGTCATTTATTCATATCTTCCTGAAATTAATTACTTTGGAGTCATTTGTTTAGAAGTAGGCTGCAGTTTAATTACTTCTCTCTGTCCCAAAGACAGAATCTCATTTGTCTCCTTAGTTTAATTACTAATTCTCTTTGGGTAGCCTTGTTTATCAAGCCAATAATCGTATGGATTTACCTAGAAAATCTAGGGTACAATAAAATGAATTGTATTTAAGTATGGGAAAGTTTTTTATATTTGTTTATGTTGTTTTTGGTACTTGGAATAGATGGTTTTTAGCCTAATGTGTGAAAAAAATAACTAACAATTGTCGCACACTCTGTTTATTCCTAAAGAAATTAAAGTTATCGATGATCACTCTGCTAACATTCTCTTGCCCGTGCAAGGGTGAACTTGAGAAGGGATAGGAAATAACCGACTGATCAAAAGCTAGTTGTGCTACTATACACTATATCTCAATAATTTAATTTCTTTAAATTAAATATAAAATAGGATCTTATAAATGGCCACGAGCTAATAGTATACTAATAATCTTTTTAAAATAATAGTAAAGGAATACAAAAAACCGTATCTGGCCGTCTATCAATGTGCATCCTCCCAAGAGTTCTATTGAGTTTTGATACACCAAAGAAATTATTTTTACTACACTCACAAAATATTTTTACAATGGGACAATCTATAACTTTGAACTCAAGCACACACCTCACTTTATTTATCATACCAACTCTCTCTTCCTAATTACTTTCTTCCTTTGTCACTCACAATTTTCTCACTTCTCTCTCCATCCTCACGCCCACTCAATGACCCTCATTTGCTCCTCTTAACTCATGCACCACTAACTAATTCTGTTCTTTTCACTCCATTTCATTTACCATCATTTCTTTTTCTGCGTCCCTCACTCACGCACTCTACAATTGCAAAGGGTCACACCTATTTATATATGTGCATTGTCGGTGGATGAAGTTTCCCAGATAATTCCAACATGTCGGTGGAATCCATGCAACTATGGCGGCTGTATTTTTCTTCCATTTCACCATATCTTTCTCTGCTTTTGGCGGCTGTTGATGGCTAGCCTATTGTAATTTAGCCATTTCCAGATTATTCTTGCAATTTGGATCTCCCAAATTCATGCATTATATTTCTTGATAATCCTGGAATCTTCCAACAAAGTTGGTGATGTTTCTTCAAGTTCAATCTTCAATTCATATCTTTTCAGTCAAATTTGGATTCCACAGCAAAGAAAATAAATTCATAGTAACTAGATATGTTAAAATAATCTGATTTTACAAATGGCTGACAGATGAAAACTAATTGAAAGACTGGGCAATTTCCTGAAAGAATAAAAATAACGTAAGTAGGCAACTAGGAGGCAGTAAAGATAAAATATTATTTCTATTGCTGCAGTGAGCCTTTTTCCTCCATTTATTTCCGGTTTCTGGGAACTTCGTCACCACTTTCTTTGGAACGTTCACTTCACTTTCATTGTCTTTCATTTGAAAATACCTGTGACTTTTGGCGCATATATTTCTGATCACAATCAGGGACAAAACAAGGTTCTTCAAGGATCCAAGCCATCGTGTCTGCCTTGATTGATTCTGAAACAATTCAGGGAATCAAACAACTTTTATCGATCCGCCAGCATGATGAATAATAACGTATATGACAACTGGGAAAGGCTGGTTACAGCCGTGCGCAAGAGAGAGGAGGATTGGGAACTTGCTCATGCCCCATCTAGGGAATCCAGCGTCAGCTCTGTTTCTACAGATTTCAGTTCAAGGTTCAATTTCTCTGCATCATTTAAGGATCATTTTCAGGACCCTGTAGGTGCGTCGTCTCTTATGCTTTTCACCGTAATTAAGCATTGCAGCTTCATGTCTTCTTTTTGCTATGTAAACTATAAATTTAATATGTAAAATCATGGTTAAGTTGACTCCTGAAGAACTTCTAAAACTTCTAAAATTCACAGTAAATCTATTATTCCTTCAGCTTCTTTCAGTTCAAGCAGCCCATTTGACGAGAGAAATTATAGTGGGGAGAGCCCTTCTATACCAAGATCTGAATATGGGATATTGCAGTTGCCTATTGCAATGCCCATTTCTTTCAATGAGTTAAAGAATGCGACCAGAAACTTTCTACCTGACAACATCTTAGGGGATGGAAAATCTGGTCCTGTTTTTAAAGGATGGATCGACTTGCACAGTCTTACCACTGAAAAGCCAGGATGTGGACTGGCCGTTGCTCTCAGGAGACGTAATCATATGCCTCACATCCTTCTGAGAGCATATGGTTCGAGGAATGGTTGGTATGTTCTTTTGTGGGTCTTGTGGTTTTGGTTATGCAATACTTCTTTATAAGCTTTTTTTCCAACGAGCCAATATTCTGCAGCAGGAAGAGCGGCTACCTCAACATCCAAACCTGATTAAACTTATTGCTTACTGCGACGAGGGTGAAAACAAACTTTTAGTACATGAGTTCATGCCAAGAAGAAGCTTGGGCAATCATTTATCCGGAGGTAGGTTGTACTTCACTAACTTCTAGTTCCCCCCACCCCCCCCAAAAAAAAAGGAAGGTTGGATCTCATATTTGCTTACGGATAATGACAGTCATTGGATATGTGTTTTTATGTTAGAATAAAAATAATGCTAAATAGCACTAGCCTAGGTAGCAATATATGTGACATTATAAGTGGAGTTAACGAGACGCACATGCGATCTACTTGATTTAACTTATCATTTAATGTTATATGGACTAATATTGGTGTTTAATAGCATTATTACTAGGGATAACTTGAAAAATACAAAGGTTTTTTACACATTTTTTTCAAATTAAGGTACATTAAGCTTTTTTTAGAAAAATCAAGTGTTAGGTGTCTTTACATTGTGATATCACAATATTGCAACACAACAATCACAATTCGCCAAAATACTAAATCAATAAAAAATAACTCGCCAAAACACCGAGTCAAAACAAACACAACTCCAAAACACCGAGTCACAACAAAAACAACTCGCCAAAACACCGAGTCACAACAAAAACAACTAACCAAACTACTGAATCACAATAAAAACAACTCGCCAAAAATATCAAGTCCAAATCAAACACAACTCTGAAACACTGAGTCACAATCAAATACAATTCCAAAACATTGAGTCAGAACAAAAACAACTCGCCAAAACACTGACTCAAAATCAAACACAACTCTAAAACATCTAGTCACAACAAAAACAACTCACCAAAACACCGAGTCATAACAAAAATTGTTTTTGAAAATTTTCAAAACTTGAAGCTGCTTCCGTTTACGACAGCGTCGCCATCAGACTGAGAGGACCCGTCGCCGTAACCAATTCCCGACAAATGTAACGGCTTCCCCGCTGAAATCCGTTATAACTGACAGTGACGCAGTTTCCTCTAGGAATGACGCCACTTTGTCGCCCCACATCGGTTCTCCAGCTCGACGAGTTTTATCGCAACTATATTAGACGGCCTCTCCGACGACTACGGTGGTGACGTCAAGGATTTCGGGTTTAGCATCTATACTATGTTTTATTCGACAAGCTGATTAGATATATCTACACTGTGTTTTTACACCATACAAAGCCATTAATTTTGGGGACTTATAGTGGCCATTAGTTGAGTCTCTGATTCTCTGCGTACTACACTTGTTAATTGCACATCCATTGGAATCTGCTAGATAATTAATCCAAAATCTGGGGGCAATTCTTTTACCTTTGTCTACGTTGTTCGCTCCTGTAAATTGTAGCATATCTCATTCAGATTTATTTTCTATTGGCTCTTCTACCGGTGCTGGGAAAATACGTCGGTGAGGAATTCGACGAGTTTGACTTTGATGATTTTCTCAAAAAAGTCAGATGACGATGGTGTTGCTGGATTTGGAGGGAGGTGGGGCAGGGCAGGGCAAGTGAGTGAGTGGGGTACCTGAATTTTCAAAAATTGGTGTGATGATCCTGATTTTTGGGTAAGGAGTTCAAAAGCTCCTTATTTCCCTAATTAACCCTTATTACTACGTTATTGTACTAATTCTTTAATATTCTACAATGGAATATATTAATTTATCATGTACTGGGCATCCCTTTTGTAATTTCTTCTTGAATCAATTTAAACATTTGAGAATGAATTCCCACGGTAGGGCATCGGGATCTTTCTAGGGCTACAAAGATCTAGGCAGCCATTGGGGTTAGAAGAGGTCTATTGAAGATGAAGATGATGATGATTGTAGACATCAAAATAAATAAATAAAAATTATTTGGGCCAGGTTTAATTTCTTGTTAAACCGAATTAATTTTTGAAGTCAAATTAAAAGGGTTAATTAGGTAATTCATATAGTTTAGAGACCTCATTGTAAAAATCGGGAAGTGATTGTCTTTTTTTGAAAAATCAGGTACTGCACCCACCCCACTCCACCCCACCCACCCCACTCCATCCCCCAAATCACAGAGCGCGCTGATCTTGGTGCAAGAACTCGGCAGCGGAGGACTCGGTGGTGCAAAGGCTGCGAGACAAAGAGGCCAAGCTAGAGAAGGCGGCGCGGCTGAAGTCCAATGGATGCAGGCGAGGGTGAGAAAGCAGGAGATAACAGCGGTGATGCTACAGTATTGGATGCATCAGGCTTTGAAGGGGAACGGCGCCGGGGAGCCAGGTCCAAATGGATACAGAGAGCGAACCAAACGTGGTGGCCGTTCAGATCCAGTCTAATTACTTGCCGTGGTGGGTGGTTGGTGGTCGCAGTGGAGGTCAGCTGTGGTGGGTGATTGGTGGTCGGTGGGTGGTCGCGGTGGTTCGTGGCGGTGGTCGCGGTGGTGACTCGGTGTGTTGTGCTGTGTGATGACTCGGGTGGTGGTCGCGGTGGTTGTGTTGTTGTGACTCAGTTGTTCCAACGAGTTGTTTTTATTGTGACTCAGTGTTTTGGAGTTGTGTTTGAGTATGACTCGGTGTTTTGGCGAGTTGTTTTTTGTTGTGACTCGGTGTTTTGAAGAATTATTTTTGTTGTGATTTGGTGTTTTGGCTTTTTTTTTGTGACTCGGTGTTTTGGAGTTGTGTTTGATTTGAATTTTTTTTGTTGTGACTCAGTGTTTTGATGAGTTGTTTTGGTGTGACTCGATGTTTTCGCGAGTTGTTTTGATGTGATTCGGTATTTAGGCGAATTGTGATTGTTGTGTTGTAAATTGTGATATCACAATGTAAAAATAATTGAAACACCTGATTTTTCAAGAAAAACCATCATGTAGCTTAATTTTAAAAAGTGTGTACAAAACCTTTGTATGTTTCAAGACACCCCAAATTAAAATCCAATGTCTTAAATGGACCAAACTAAATTAACAAATCAAATGCCCAAATTTTGACCCATTTCGTAGGCCCACTCTACGTCCCACAACGATGGTCTATATAAACCCTATTGGTCTTAGGTTTGGGGTTCTAGACTTATTTTTTTCCCACAAAAGCATTTCAAGGAGAAACCAAAAGAGCCAAATTCTCTCTAAGTCTAAGAGAATTAAATTCTCTTGAAGTCCAAGAAGACCAAAGTCTTCTTAAATTCCAAATCAGGTTCCAAGCCAAGTTTCAAAGCAATTTCAAAGGTAAAAGCCAAGAAATTCAAAGGACATCAAAATCTTCTTTAAATCAAATCAAATCCAAATTCGAAAATCTACAAATCCCGAGGCTTAAATCTCAAATGCCCTCAAATTCCAAATCCAGTTATGGACATTTACGAAAATAAAAGCATCAAGTCTCAAACTAATTGCAAATCAAAGATCAAGTCACGTGGCACTTTGTCTTCAAAGTTGGAATCATCAATTAGAGAAGTTTTTGCAACCTAACAAATTACATGAGCGTCAATCCATTTGCATTTTTAACAAATTCAATTTGTAACGAATTTCCGTACTATTAATTTTAATGCAAACGAAATTTGATTGTTACAAATTTCTTCGCACGCCCAGTGGGACTCTCTTGCCTCTCATCTTTCAATTCCATAAAATTCTTCAATTCCAAGTACCAAAATCGCAATGGCAAGTGACAAAGAAAAGGAAATTGTGACTCCTTTTGAGGAGACACTTGCTGATATTTTCACTCAACACGTGCCCGGACAAGGACTGGAGAAACTCAATTGGTTTCACCATTGAGAAAGTTCTCAAAAAAGGGCTCTAAGTCCCTCAAAACCAAAAAGAGGTCAAGATCAACCTCAAAATCTCAAGACACGGGAAAAAGTCCCAGTTCTCATTTTATTTCAAGCAACGGATCGGTTTCTGGGTCTACTCGGTCAAACTCACTTCCACGAAAATAGGGTGACTACAGTACTTTTAATGACTCTCTGGAGCCAGTAATGGTCACAGAAGTGAACCCAAGTTCAAATGACCAAATGCAGCAAATGGCTCTAGCTATTGAAAAATTGACTAAGTCCTTAGAAAAGAAGGACGCTCAAATTGCAATGTTGATGCAAAAGTTGGAGCTTCAAAATTCTGCGATAGAAATTAGCACAGAAAATACAGGTTCCTCTAAAGCTACTCATCTAAGGTGCAAGAGCAACAACAAAAGCAAAACCAACATGACAAGGCTGTGATGCAAAATATTTTGCGTGATTCCACTCAAGTCTTGGTTGGCTCTTTATCTGTTCAACAACTTTAGCATATGATTGCTGACACTATTGCCCAATATGACAGCTCACCACAATCTTTGATGGTATATGCCAAACCATATGCTTATCGAATTGATGAAATGAGGATGTCACTTGGTTATCAACCTCTAAATTAAATTTCAATGCTTTGATGGAAAAGGCAACCCAGAGCAACATGTTGCCCATTTTATCGAGACTTGCAATAATGCTGGCACCTATAATGGCACTATGGTCAAACAGTTCGTCCGCTCTCCATAAAGGTACAATGTTCGAATGGTACACTGATCTCTCAAGAGGTTCAATTGATAGTTGGGATCAATCAGAGCGTGAATTTCTTACACACTTCTACAACACTCGGTAAACGGTTAGTCCACTGGAACTCGCTAGGACAAAGCAAGGCAAAGAAGAGCCAATGGTGGAGTATATTGAGCGTTGGAGAAATCTAGTGCTAAACTGCAAAGAATGTATAAGTGAATCATCCTCTATTGACATGTGTGTCCAAAGCATGCATTGGGGATTGCTTTTCAATCTTCAAACAAATATGCCTCACTCTTTTGAAGAGTTAGCCACACGGCCTTATGATTTGGAACTCCAAATCACAAGGCATGAGAGTTATTTACCAAGCGATTCGTGTGAGAAAAAAAGAGTACAAAAAAAAGTGAAGAAAAAGCAAAGCCAAATAAAGCCAAGGAGGCTGTGGCAGTCTCAACCACTCCAGTAACGATCTGCTTTCAAAAAATCAAATGACTCAGGTTCAAAGCCAAAGTCAGAGTATAAATTGGTTTACAAACCAAATAAAGGCCAAGGCCAAAGGAAGACCTTTCTAGCTTCGAAAGAGTTAGCTGAGAAAGAATACCCATTCTCAGATGCTGAAGTCTCAGGGATCTTAGATCAACTCCTTGAGCATAAAATAATTGAATTACTAACACCAAAGAGACTTGAAGAAGTTGTTTAAGTCGATAATCTTAAATATTGCAGATTCCATCGAATCATCAATCATCCAGTGGAGAAGTGCTTCGTATTGAAAGATCTTATTGTTCGTTTAGACAAGAAAATAAGATAAATTGGAAATAGGTGAAAATTACCTACAAATTGCTCATTGGTCTCTTTTGGATCATTTGATCCAATCTCAATATTCGAGGAACAACTTTTTCTTCCATTGACTTATGGTTCTGAAAACTTTGGTCCTGAACATGTAGAGTTTGGACCACATTTTCCTTAAGGTGCTCGACAGGTAGAACTAAAAATAGACGAAGAAGTTACAATCGTCTACATTTATCCTAAAATAGAAAGACCAGGTCCTTATCTTCCAACATTTTACAAAACCATGACAGATGATATGGATCTCTGGGATTCTGGTTCTGAAACGGAAGCTGAAATTGGAGACATGTGGTCTACTTTCATAAGCAAAAGGGAAAAATATACCAATTTTGAGAAACATCACATCTGTCTCATTTTGCAGTACCAATGCTAGGGGTAGAATGTTTTGATGTCCAGACCACTAAAGAGACATCATCAAATAATGGACAGGGGGCATGGACAATCATCACAAGACGAAGCAAAAAAAAACTCAAGGTTTGCAAGGCCTTATATCAAAAATGAAAACTCAAGGCCCATGAGTCATTGAAAGAAGAGATCCCATGCTAAAGCAAGGGAACCTCAAATGTCACAAACAGTTATAAGTCCTATAACCTTAGAGGAATGTTTTCCTAACGGTTTCCTTGATAGGGAATGTTTTTTTTCCAATATGCTAAAATGTCGAGGGAGAGAACAAATCTCACAATAGTAAGGAGGGAACATAAAAATCAACAAAGATTGTCTCATGACTCAACAACATTCCTTCAAATATGAGTATGACAAAAATTTTACATTTGTCATTCGATAACCATATGGCCTTGGTTGTAGCCTTGATTGGTCCGGAGGAGTATTGAGGAAAGGTCTTTAAGTCTACAAATCACCAAGATTTCATGACTACTATAACCTTCAATGATGATGACCTGCAAATAGGCTCTCGTTTACATAACAGGCCACTGTACGTTAGTGGCTATATACGAGACTGCAAACTTTGTCAAATAATGGTTGATTGTGGATCAGCCATAAATATCATACCGATCTATAAAATGAGGAAGATCGAATTAAGTGAATGTGATTTGGCCATAAGTAAAATCATGATTCAATGATTCAACCACAAGGGTCAAGAAGCTATTGGAATGATCCGTCTGAAGATGCAAATGGGAGAGTTAATCTCATCAGCGCTCTTCCATTTCATTGATGCTAAAACATCATATGAGTTATTACTCGGACGAGATCGGAAGAGCACAGTCTGAACTCCAGTCACCTGAGATCGACCATGGCATCAATGTTTCAAATATTGCCAAGACGGAAAAGTGAAAAATGTAATGGCTGAGACCAAGCCATTAACTAAAGAGGAAGCTTATTTTGCAGATGCAAAATTCTATCTAGAGAATGAAGAGCTGCTTCTGGCAGGATTGTCTGCTTCGGGATATGAAACCAAAGAAAATGTAGGATTTGGCTATCCGCCTCGTACAAGAAAGTCAAAGATGTTCGAAGGAGAGTCTTCTAAGACTTCTCATACTTCATCATCAGATCCCAAGAGATTGACTTTTCTAGTGCCTCACATCCCAAAGTTCGTTTTGCCTCGTAAACTTGTTAAAAGTTTAAATGCTGATAACACTGTAATAAAGGGCCAAACATATACAAGCTGACAATCTCTAGATCATCTAAAAAAGATATCTCTAGTTCAAAGGCACCCAAAGAACCAAAGCAGATACTTAGAGGATGTTACAATCCTCGGAGATCGGAAGAGCGTCGCTCCAAAATGCTGGATATAGAAAGGGCTAGCCCCGAAAATTAGGTGATCTGAATGTTGTCCTTTCTAGTAGCCGTACTACTTTAGATAGGACGTATGGGTTAGGGTATAACCCAAGTTCCTCAAAACAAGCCAAGGTTAAGAAGGCTTCTACGAATCCAATTATGATCCAAATTTTTGAAGTTTAGGATAAAGAAAAGAAAGAAGAACGAACTTCAGTCTTTGATCCAATTCAAAATGAAGAAGCCCGAGTCTCTATGTTTAGGAGACTAAATGACAAGTCTTCTGATTTATCAAAACCAGAAGGTAAATCATCTGTCTTCCACAGGCTTGGTGATGATCCTTCTACATCTAAGTAAAAAAGGTGGCAATGCATCTGCTAAGGCAAAGCCTTTACAAAGATGATCAGCATTCTCTAGACTTCGAGTTAAAACTGCTGATCAAAATTTAAAGCCTCGACAATCAAGAAGAAGGCGAAAAAATAAAAAAAGTTGATTTGATACAGGGAGGCGATAATGATCAAGAGATTTTCTTAGTCAATGATGTCGCGTTTGAGGAAGCTCCAAATTTAGAAAGTGAGTCTAATTTTACTACAATAGATGAAACTGAACCAGCTGCACCAACACTTGAGGACAAAGGTCAAGCTATAGTAGATGATCTAAAACAATTGAACTTGGGAAAAAATAAGATCTGAGGCCAGTTTATATAAGTGCCCTCCTTAGTCTTGGAAAAGAAGCTAAATACCTCAAATTATTGCAGGAGTATAAAGATGTCTTTGCATGGTCCTACAAGAAAATGCCAGGGTTAGACCTTAAGGTCACAGTGCATCATCTTGCAGTAAGGTATGATATTTGTCCAATCAAACAACCTCAAAGGAGGTTCCGGCTGGAACTGATTCCTCAAATAGAAACCGAGGTTAATAAGTTAATTGAGGCGGGGTTTATCCGTAAAGTTAAATACTCGACCTGGATAGCAAATATTGTTCCGGTCAGGAAAAAGAACGAGAGATTGCTTATATATATCGACTTCCGAGACATGAACCAAGCATGCCTGAAAGATTATTTCCCAAGACCAATAACAGACCTAATGGTGGATGCAACTACAGGGGTTCGAGGCTTTATGCTTTATGGATGGGTTCTCTGTATACAACCAAATTCGTATGAACCCAAAAGACAAAGAGCTGACAGCATACACGACGCTCTTCCGATCTATTGTTACAAAGTTATGTCTTTCATATTGAAAAATGTGGGTGCTACATATCAGCGGGCGATGCAAAAGATTTTTGATGACATGATGTACAGACAAGTGGAATGCAATGTGGATGACTTAGTTATCAAATCAAAATAGAGGGCTGATCATCTCAAAGATATGAGGTTAGCATTTGAAAGACTTAGACGATATCAGCTAAAAATGAATCCACTTAAGTGCGCCTTTGGGTCACTTCTGGAAAATTTCTCGGTTTCATTGTCGCCATAGAGGAATTGAGATTGGTCAATCAAAGGTTGATGCTCTTCCGATCTCCAGAGCCAAGAAATATACATGAGTTGAAGAGTTTTTAAGGAAAATTGGCATATATCTGAAGGTTTATATCCAACCTTGCTGGAAGACGCCATCCTTTCAACAGGATCTTAAAAAAAGATGTGCCATTTCAATTGGACGAAGCATGTGAAAATGTTTTTCAAAGTATAAAACGATACTTGACTCATCCGCCAATACTTATGGCTTCATTTTCAAGAAGGTCATTAACTCTTTATGTGGATGCATAGAAACATTCCTTAAGTACACTTTTAGTTCAAATGAACAATGAAGGAAAAGAGAATGCACTCTATTACTTAAGGCGGACATTGACAGGTGCTAAGTTAAACTACTCACTGATTGAAAAGATGCACCTCGCATTAATTTTTGTCGCAAAGAAATTAAGGCATTACATGCTTGCACATACTTTCAATTTGGTTTCCAATGTAGACCCATTAAAGTATGTCATGTCGAGGCCTATCCTTTCAGGAAGGATTGGAAAATGGTTTCTCTCATTATAGGAGTTCGATATTAAGTTTGTTCCTCAAAAGGCCGTCAAAGGACAAGCCTTGGCAGATTTCCATGCTGATCATCTAATTCCAGCTAAATAGGAATTTCTTGAGGACTTGTCAGATGAAGAAGTCCTCTACATTGATGTTATTCATTTATGGAAGCTTTTCTTTGATTGGGCAGCACAAAGGTATGTTGCTGGGGCAGGAGTCGTGTTTGTAACTCCTCAAGATCAAGTCATGCCTTATTTGGTTAGCTTGATAGAAGCTTGCTCAAACAATATGTCACAATATCAAGCACTCATCCTTGGCTTGGAAATGACGTTGGACATGGAGGTCAAACAACTTGATGTTTTTGGAGACTCTTTGTTGATAATCAATCAACTCACGTCTGAATATGAGGTTCGACATCAATATTGGTGAAATGATTTGATTCAATCAAAATCAAATTCGTTCCAAGGAATGAAAATAAAAAAGTAGATGATTTGGCCAACTTAGCAGCCAATTTAGCAGCCGTCTTAGCTAGGTCAGAGGAGGATTCTATATATGTAATTTTGATTGCGCAAAGATGAGAGATTCCTCCATTGCAGCCTGAAGACTTAGAAGAAAACAATAGTACTAAAGTTAACAATAAGGAAAATAAGGACTGGAGACTCCTATTATTGATTATCTTCAACACCAAAAATTATCTCATGATCTACGCTGGAAATCAGAAATAAGGAGACGAGCAGCTCGATTTGTCTTCTTTAAAGATAATTTTTATCGGCGATCGTTTGATGGGATTTTCCTTAGATGTTTAAGTTCTGAGAAAGCATTCTATATTTTGAAGGAAGCTCACTCTGGAATATGCGGAGCCTACCAGTCCAGACCAAAACTCTATTTCCAGATAAAAAGGATGGGATATTACTGGCCGACCATGGTACATGATTCTATGGACTACGCAACGAAATGTGAAGCTTGCCAGGTCTATGCAAATTTTATTCATCAATCTCCTAAACCATTGCATTCAACAATAGCTTCTTGGTCATTTGATGCATGGGGCATTGATGTTATTGGGCCAATGACTCCAAAGTCTTCAGTCATACATTCATAAATCGTAGCTGCAATTGATTACTTCTCTAAATGGGCAGAAGCCATTCCGTTGAGGAAACTAAAGAAAGAAAATGTAGTGGACTTTATTCGTACTCAACTCATTTATCGCTATGGAGTTCCAAAGCACATTGTCACTGATAATAGAAAACCATTTTGCAATAGCTGTATAAATAATTTGTTTGCTAAGTTTGGTTTCCAACAGTACAACTCATCTATGTACAATGTAGCAGCTAATGGCCTAGCTGAAGCTTTTAGCAAAACCTTGTGCAATATGTTGAAAAAAGTTGTTTCAAAATCCAAAAGAGATTGGCAGAAAGAATTTGAGAGGCCTTGTGGGCATATTGTATAACATATAGGACTCCAATACAAGCTACTCCTTATACTTTGGTATATGAAGTAGAAGTTGTGTTACCCTTGGAGTGTCAAATTCCATCTCTCTGGATTGCTATTCAAGAGGGATTGACTACCGAAGAAAATGTCCATCTTCGACTTGAGGAGCTAGAAGCCTTGGATGAAAAGAGACTAGAGGCCTAGATGCATCTTGAATGCTACCAGGCTTAGATGGTGAAGTCCTTCAACAAAAAGGTAAGGCCTAAATCATTCCAAGTTGGAGATCTAGTGCTCTCAGTCCAAAGGCCAATTATCATCTCCAGAGAAACATGGGGCAAATTCCAGTCTAAGTGGGATGGTCCATTCGTTGTCACTCAGGTCTTCACAAACGAAGCGTATAAAATTGTCGACAAGGGTGGATTGCAAATCAGGCTGATCAATGGGAAATTCTTGAAGAGTTTTTACGTTTAAAGGTTTTTATTATTTTCTTAGTTGTTAAAAAATCCCATTGTAGTGCTCCTGACCTGCAAAAGGATAAACTACGAATGACTTAAAAAAAATCTCAAGTTCAATCTAAAAAAAATCAAACTCATACGAGAAAAAAGTCTTGTAATGAACTACGTTTTGACTTGATCCCTTTCAAGGGTACGTAGGCAGCTTAGATAAAAAATTCCTGTTAGTCCAACTTCAGTCCAAAAATAATTAAAAAAAAGTTAGTTATCTAACTACTTGTTATACAGTGTGAGATAAAATGATGAATTTCATTGATGCTGTAATGAAAAGTAATTCAAGTTTTACATGTTCAAAATAATAAATATGTAAATAAAAATACAAGTACACAGAATCAAATTTTGGTTGCCAACCTAAAAATTCTTCTGCAAGGACAATTTGCACCTCCTCAATTGCCTTTTCTTCATTGATATTCCTGGTTGGCCTTTGCCTTAAAGAAGCTAGTGCATCTTCAGTTTTGTCAAGTTTTTCAGAATTGATTTGGAGTTCTCTATGGAGTTGATTAATCTTGGCATTCAAAGAAGAGACAATTATATGTTTTGCTTCTAATCGATCTTCCAATTCCTTCACTTGCTTTGCCTTTTCTTCTGCTAGAAGACTTCCAATCATTTATTGTCTTCTTGATATGTGAGCATTAAGCTTATGCATAAAGGCATCCACATGATTAAGGAAGGACTATGGATCACTGTGCAATGAACCAGAAATGACTTTAGCAATTGCTTGAGCATTATCATTTCACCAAGCCGGAAGACTGTACAAATCATCCTTCAAAGCTTCTTTGAGCTTATTATAAATGTAAAAGATTGAGGCTTTTCGAAATGCCTCTTTCAAAAGAAGGTTGTCCTTGGCTACTTCTGATAGAAGTTCAGACATAGAGGAACCCACTGGCATGATGTTACTAGCTGTTGAAGGTAAAAAAAGGAAACCATGTGGTGTTCTTTGAGATGGACGCCACTAAAGTCTCTTGTGCTACTTGAAGGGCATTAACTTCTCAAGTCTAGAAGTTTGCTTCAGCCTTACCGTTAGAAATATCATGTGCATTTGGGTTAAGGGCTAAAATGCCTCCTCCAATGCTGCTTGAATAATCACAAGGTGGATCCTCAAAGATGCCTATCCCTTCAATCCCTTTAAGTGCGTCAATTATTTTTGGGTCATTTTTGGGTCATCTGCTTGATCTTTTGGAGATGTCCTATCCTTAAGAAGTTCTAAATTAGCAGGGATTGTGGGAAAAGTTGAAAAAAAAAAATCAATTTGGAAAAGTCTAGACCTTTGTCCTTGACATTAAATATCTTGGACTTTAAAAAGACTAGTCTTTAATTATCAAATTAAGGTGTCTCAAATTTACAAGGTTCAAACCTTTGTTTGACACGATGTCTCAAACATCAAAAGGAATGATCATTTATTACCAAATCAATTTCTTAAGTTTTAAGAGATTTAAACATCAGTCTTTGATATAAGTCTTAGACTTTGAAAGATCCAAATCTCGGTATTACACCGACAATTTCTTTAATCATTAAGTTCAAGCACTTAGGAAAAAATGGAAAAAAGAAAGGATTTAAACCTTAATCTTCGACATAGTCTTAGATTTGAAGGTCTAAAACCTTATTAAAGAAAAAAGACAAAAAGAGTGTTTGACATCCCTAAGGAACAAAAAAGAGAAAAAAAGAGAGGAAAAACAAACTTGCATGCCATTGCCCACTGGCAATGTCTTTGAAAAAAGAAGAAGGAAAAAAATAAAAAGGGAAAAAAAAAAGTTGGGCATTTCATGTCCTGTCTCCCGAAAGAAAAAGCAAAAGAGGAAAAAATAAGGAAAAAAAAAGAAAAAAGAAAAAAATGTGGGCAATTGACGTCCCAAATGGAGGGAAAAAAGGGCAATTAATGTCCCTCGGAAGTAAGAGAAAAATGAGATTAATGTCCCTCGGAAATAAGAGAAAAATGAGAAAAGGAAAAGATTTACTAACTCTTAACTTGTATGCATGGGATCATTAAAACAAGGAAGAAAGGGAATTCGTTTGCCTACTAATGTTTTAAGAAGAGGAATCGAGGATCAGAGTTAAGCTAAAAAAAAGCTTAGTTGAACAAGCTTCGTGAAAGAAGAGACAAAATTTTTGCCTCAAAGATTGACTTCGTTTCTTGACGAATAGAAGGGAAGTTGGTGAATGAAAATACCAGCTCTAAAGGGTCTTATATAGTGCTTGAGTAGGTCAGCTCTTAGGCTTGAAGTAGGACTCTTCACTGAAGAATTTTGAATTAGGTTGATCCCATTGTCCAATTTAAAGTCGTGTGCTCTTCCGATCTAAAAAAAAGGAAAAAGAAAAGGAGATTGAAATCAGGATGTGGTTTCATGGCCAAGAAAAAAATTGTTCTCCAAATGAGAATAATGATTAAGTTTAAAAAAGGTTTCATTGAGATGGAAAAAAATTGGTTGTCCAATTCAGAAAGAAGCATGATTGAGTTCCGAGGGGAAAAAACGAGTTTGAAAGAAAAGAAAAAAAATATTGAAAAAAAAGCAAAAAAAAAAGAAAAGAAAGAGGAAAAAAGAGTTTGGTTGAAACTCAAATTAAGTTATCATACTTGGATTAAAGTTGAAATTTTTACTCCTCTAAGAGTCCTATTTGTCTTACAAATATTATTGGTACAAGTTCAAATTCAAATTGTATTTTAAAGCCTAGATTTATCCATTTATTTGTTATAAATAGATAAATCTTGGGGCAATTGTAGACATCAAAAAAAATTTAAATAAAACTTATTTAGGCCAGGTTTAATTTCTTGCTAAACTCAATTAATTTTTGAAGTCAAATTAAAGTCCACAGTCTTAAACGGAGCAAATTAAGTTAAATGATCAAAAGCCCAAATTTTGGCCCATTTCGTAAGCCCACTCTACGGCCCATGATGATGGTTTTTATGAACCCCATTATTCTTAGATTTTGGGGTTCCAGACTTATTTTTTTTCCTGCAGAAGCATTTTTAAGGAGAAACCAAGAGAACCAAATTCCCTCTAAGAGACTTAAATTCTTTTTTAAGTCTAAGAAGACCAAAGTCTTATTAAATTCCAAATCAAATTTCAAGTCAAGTTTTAAAGCAAATTCAAAGGCAAAAAGCTAAGAAATTGAAGGAAGGTCAAAATCTTCTTTAAATCAAATCAAATCAAATCCAAATTAAAAAATCTACAAATCCCAATGCTTAAGTCTCAAATTCCTCCAAATTCCAAGTTCAGATCTAGAGATCTACAAAAATAGAGGCATCAAGTCTCAAACTAATTGCAAATCGAAGATCAAGTCATGTGGCACTTCGTCTTCAAAGTTGGAATCGTCAATCAGAGGAGTTTTTGCAGCCCAGCAAATTACAAGAGCGTCAATCCACTTGAATTTTTATCAAATTCAATTTGTAATGAATTTCCATATTATTAATTTTAATACGAATAAAATTTGTTTGTTACAATGATGATGATGATGATGATGATAAAAAAAAAGTAATACAAAAATAACATGATCTATCATCTTAGCTTTTTAGATCAATTGCCTTTCTAACCTAGTATGAGAACCCATTAAAGTCAAACGAGTAATTCAATCCAGTACTGAAGACTCAAATAAGTAAACATATTTCGAGATTTGTCTGCTCCAACGAGCCACCATCTTAAATGGATAAACCTCGCATTGAAAGAAGGGGAATTACACTATATACTTGGAACCTAATATTTCTTTCAAACTTCCTTTGTATTTTGTTGAATACATAATAATGCTAAAAGGCCATTTCTTTCTTTATAATGCTAAAAACAAGTGATGCATGGGATGAAGGTTTCTAGCTTTCTTTTGATTTTAGTGACTGGAGGTCAGGTCAGGTCCCCCTCCTAAGTTGTATCTTTCTTCCGTTTATGGATAGTATAAACCACATTTTTGGTTTAAAAAAAAAAATCATGCAGGGAAATCTTATGTTGCACTACAATAACTTCTGGTTAGATGTCACATATGTTTAAAATTCTTTATTTATGACAGTCATTGCATATGTGTTTTTGCATTATCATATTAATTCTATAATAATCTATGGATTATTAACTTATTTATTGGCTGAAATCTCTTTTGTAATTTCTTCTGAAATCAATGTAAAAGTTTTGGATAAATTCTCTTTTACAGCAGGGCCTCTTGGTCTTTCTTGGGCTACAAGAATCAATGTGGCCATTTGGGCTGCAAGAGGTCTTTCTTTCTTGCATAAGGCTAAAAACAATATGACGCATGGAAATTTTAAGTCATCTAACATTCTTTTTGACGAGGTATATGGTTTACGTATTGGTTTACGTATTTTTATGTAGAAAAAGAAACCTTTTTCTTACATTATGACTTATGGGGCACGAATTTAATGCCAAGTTGTCTGACTGGGGTTATGCTCAAGATCACGTAGGTCATTATAAGACTCCATTTGGCTCTTCTTTTGTCCCATGGTACTATATTTTCTATGCTGCACCAGAGTCCATAAATAAAGGTTAGGAAATTTGAAACTGTTCTTTCCCACTAATTATTGCAGTTAGAGAACAAAAGAAAAAAAAATAATTGATATTATTATTAACTACTAAATACCTGCTGATGAACAGGTATTTATACAAAAGAAAGTGATGTATATTCCTTTGGGATCGTTTTATTGGAATTACTAGCTAGGTGTTCGGTTACTAAAGGAAGAGAATTTGTGCTGTCTGGGATAATGCCGTATTTGTCTAGCAAGAAAGGAGTGCACAAAGTTGTGGACAGTAAATTGAAAGGCAAATATCCTCATAAAGGAGCTTATGCTGTTACGAGCCTTGCTTTGCAGTGCTTAAGCTTTGATTCAAA
>CAVNYN010270018.1:0-25598 GCA_963692815.1 Nyctanthes arbor-tristis
GATGATTTGGGGGCTTTGGAAAGATTGAGGACCCCTTGGTCCTTTTTATAATAGTTGAGGCTTAATTGTTTTTAATAAATTTTGAGTTCCGCCAATCATATCTTGACACGTGGCACAACATTTACCGCACACTTGGCGGAAATTGTCTGAGAAATCCTTGTGCTTTGTCTCATCCTTCAATTAAGCCACCAAACTTTGATTTGTGTCAATTAAGTCACTATACTTTAGTTTATGTCAATTTGGAACTAAATTCTTTCTTTAGCATCAATTTGGTAACCACCTTTTAGTTTTCACAAAATCCTCCAATAATATTCAAGTAATTCTTTTAAAACAACAATTTCGTTGCTTACCTTAATTTGTAAAAATTTCCGGGATGTTACATTGCATTTGTGTGTGAGTGTCTTTTGTTGAATCGATATCTCCCTTTAAGTCACCCGTAATAGGGTCGAAAGTGGAATTGTCACCATTTGATGGAAAGAGAGATTACTCAGTTTGGAAGCAAAAAATGAAAGCCATTTTAATTCAACAAAGAGTTGTTAAAGCACTTGATGAACCAAGCACATAACCCGATGCATTAAAAGCTAAACCTGATGAAATTGCTGATATGAATGAAATTGCATATAGTTCTATCATTCTGCATTTGTCTGATGACATTGTGAGACAAGTTGATGAACATAAGACTGCAAAGGAATTGTGGAAAGCTCTTGACAAGATGTTTTTGACAAAAACGTTGCCAAACAGGATTTTCTTGCTGAAAAAACGTTTTAGTTTTAAAATGGACACGGGAAAGGACATTGAGTCCAATCTCGCTGATTTTAGCAAGATTGTCAAGAGTTTGACCCACAATGAAAAGAAATTTGTTGATGAAGACTTGGCTGTTATTCTTTTAAACTCTCTTTCTGATTCGTATCGTGATATTAGGAATGGCATCAAGTATGGTAGGAATAAGTTGACTCAGGCTATCGTGATAGATGCTTTGAAGTTTAGAGAGTTGGAGGTGAAAAAAGAGCCAAGAAGCATGAGAGAGGAGAGCTTGTTTAGCGGTAATTGGGGAAGGTATAAGTCAAGAGAGAGTAACTCTAGCTCTAGTCGTAACAAAAGTAGAGGGAAGTCAATGGGCAGGTCTAAGTCTCGGGATAAGAGTGGTAAGAAGTGCTATAATTGTAATATGCTCGGGCACTTTAAGAGAGAATGTCCTAACTCCAAGGAGAAACAAAAAGTACAGCAGTGTAGTGATCAGAACCTAGTTGCTGTTGCTGATTCCTTTCATGACTTGCATATCAATATAGTGATTGATGCTGGCACTTCTAGTGACCAGGGGAGCCTGCATACTATGAATATGAGTAGTATTGACTTTGTCAATAAGTGGATCCTAGATTCAGGTGCCACTGCCCATATGTGTCCATATAGATCTTGGTTTTATAACTACAAAGAGGTTGAGCCTAGACAAGTCTATTTGGGAGATGACACTTCACATACTGTGGAGGGGGTAGGAGACATTGCCATTAAGATGCATGATGATATAGTCAGACCTCTATTAGGTGTCAAGCATGTTCCCAAGATGGCTAGGAATCTCATTTCGATGACTGTTCTGGAGGATGAAGGCTATAAATTTAGAAATTACAGTGGTATCTTTAAGGTTTCCAAGGGATCACTTGTAGTTATGAAAGGACCAAGGAAAATTGGGTTGTATGTCCTTCAAGGTGAAGCTTTAGAGAGTAGAGAGTCAGCTTTGTCTTCAATTGTTGAGGATAAGTCAGACCTTTGGCATAGAAGGATGGGACACATTGGGAATAGGGGTTAAAATGTCTTAGTGACTAGAAGTTGTTGGGGAAAGATAGTGCTACACCTTTGAGCTTTTGTGAGACGTGTGTTCTAGGAAAGTCACACCGAGTTAGCTTTGAGATTGGTGAGCACTGCACTAAGCTCCATCTTGATTACATTCATGCTGATTTGTGGGGACCAGAAAAACATCTTATATTTGGGGAAACAGATTTTTTCTGTCCATTGTTGATGACCACTCGAGGAAAGTTTGGGTGTATCTCCTTAAATCCAAATATGACACTTTCAGCAAATTCCAGTCCTGGCTTGCCTTAATTGAGAACCAAATGGGTAGAAGTGTGAAAACTCTTAGGACTGACAATAGACTAGAGTTTTGCAACTTTGAATTTGATAAATTCTGCATGGGTAAAGGTATTAGGAGACATAGGATTGTGAGAAGTACCTCGCAGCAAAATGGGGTGACTGAGAGGATGAATAGGACCTTGATCGATAAGGTCAGATGTTTGTTGATCAGCTCAGGGTTGTCTAAAGGCTTTTGGGGTGAAGCCTTGTATACTACCGCCTATTTGATAAATAGGTCTCTTTCCAGCGCTGTTAACTTCAAAACTCCAGAAGAATTATGGACTGGTAAGCCTCCAGATTTGTCACATCTTAGAGTGTTTGGTTGTGCGGCTTTTGCACACCAAGTTGAGGGCAAGTTGGACCCAAGGGCTACTAAATGTGTCATGTTGGGCTATACTGAGGGGGTGAAGGGTTATAGATTGTGGGTTATAGGTGAAAGATGCTTTAATCTTATATGTAGCAGAGATGCGAAGTTTAATGAACTTGAGATGTCTTACCTTAAGACCCGAGAGAAAGAGGCTGAAAAAGATGAGTCCTTTTCTGAAAAGAAGATTGAGTTTGAAGTGAAGAAATTAGACATTAATTCAGAGGGTAGGGAAACCCAACCTCAAGTTGAATCTGATCATGAAGTGCTTAATGAACAGCCTGAGCTTGAGCCTAAATCTAAAATTCCTGAAACTGATGTCCCTAGCGAAGAAACATCTACAGGTACCGATTTGGTTGACTATCAATTGGTTAGGGACAGAGAGAAAAGACAAGTGAAGCCGAATTTGAGATACATATCTGCGAATTTGATCGACTTTGTCTTAGTTTCAGGTGAAGCCATTGTGTCTATTGAGCCTACACCATTCGAAGAGGCTATCAATTGCAAAGAATCTGAAAAGTGGAAGCAGGCTATGAAGGAGGAGATCCAGTCTCTGAAGAAGAATGAGACTTGGAAGTTTGTTGAAGAACCAAAGAATCAAAAAATAGTCCAGTGTAAATGGATCTACAAGTTGAAAGAAGGAGTTGAACCTAATGACCCCATGAGATACAAGGCCAGGTTAGTGGCTAAGGGATTTACTCAGAGAGAGGGGATTGATTATAATGAGGTGTTCTCCCCGGTGATCAAGTATAAGACTATTAGGTTAGTCTTGGCGTTAGTTGTTCAATTCAATTGGGAGTTAGAGCAATTAGATGTTAAGACTGCCTTTCTTCACGGAGAGTTAGAGGAAGTCATTTACATGTCCCAGCCTCAAGGGTTTGAGGTAAATGGCAAGTCTGAACTTGTGTGCTTGCTTAGGAAGTCCTTATATGGTCTTAAGCAGAGTCCTAGGCAGTGGTATAGGAGATTTGATGCTTATGTGCTCAAAATTGGTTTCAAAAGGAGTGAATTTGATGCATGTCTTTATTACAATAACTGCAAACCTGGTTGTGAAATTTATTTGTTGTTGTATATGGATGACATGTTGCTTGCTAGTCCTAGTAAAGCTGAAATCATAAAGATGAAAAACCTTTTGAAATCTGAATTTGATATGAAAGACTTAGGTGAAGTAAGAAAGATTCTTGGCATGGTTATTAAAAGAAATAGGGCGGAAAAGAGATTAACCGTTAATCAGGAGTACTATCTGGAAAAGGTAATAACCAAGTTTGGCATGAAATCTGCTAAGCCTGTCAATATACCACTGGGAGCACAAATGACTTTGTCCTCTGCACAATGTCCCAAAACTGATGAAGAAAAACAGGTAATGAGTAAGATTCCTTATGCTAATGCCATTGGTTCTGTGATGTATTCAATGATAAACACTAGACCTGATCTTGCTTATGCGATTAGTTTCCTAAGTAGATTCATGGCTAATCCTGCTAAACCTCATTGGAGTGCTCTTAAATGGCTTTTGAGATATCTGGGTGGGAGCATCAGAAGGGGGTTAGTGTTCGAAAAGAGAAGTGATAATCTTGAGCTTATAGGTTATGTAGATTCTGATTTTGCAGGTGATAAAGATCAAAGGAAATCTACTACTTCTTACTTCTTTTCTTTGGGTGGTAATTGTATCACTTGGAAATCACAGTTGCAATCTATTGTTACACTTTCCAGCACTGAAGCTGAGTATATTACACTTACTGAAGCTGTAAAAGAATGCATGTGGTTGAAAGGCCTATTGTGTGAACTTAACTTCTTGCGTGAAACTGCTATGATATTTACTGATAGTCAAAGTGCTTTGATGTTGTGTAAAAATCCAGTGTACCATGAGAGATCTAAACACATTGACGTAAAGTATCATTTCATTAGAGAGAAGTTAATTTCAGGTGAATTTAAACTACTCAAAATTGCAACTGATGATAATCCTGCAGATGTTGGAACAAAAGTACTTGCAGTTGGTAAGTTTAACAAGTGTTTATCAATTCTTGGAATTGATAATGGTTAATTGTTTTGCAGGTACTTGGCTGTAGAGAGCGATGATGATTTATTAGGACCACACTTGTACCTTTTGGATAGCACTTGTAATCGGGGAATTTGGCAATGGACTGAAGTGATCCAAGGTGAAGATTTGTGAGTGTGGTTCACTTAAATCCACACTATTGGACTCAATTGAAAGTCTTGGCCCAATTGGATATTACTGTTAATTTCCTTTGGCCATTTAAAAGACAATGTCGTGTCTTTGGTTTTTTGGGACTTCAGCAAGACTAAGAAAGAGAGGGAGAAAAGCAGTGAGTTGGGTGGACGATTTCCGGCGAAATCTTGCAACTCCAGTGAGCCTCTAGTTGCCATTCCCCAAGGAGACTTTGCCATGATTCCGGTGTTTCATGTGTGGTCCTAAATCTGAGCTCAAACACCATACAAAAAGGGAGAGTTTTTGGAGCAAGCTTGGAGTTGTTTTTCTACCACTTTGGGAGATAATTGGGGCTTAGATTTGCAACAATCTTGTGTTATAGGCCTAGTAATCTCAACAGTGTGGGTGGACGGATATCTAGACTAAGGTGGCACGGACTTGTTTATGTCCAAGCATCAATCGGCACTCCTACAAAATCCATCCCTTCACAGTCTCGCTAAGTTGGCCTTCTAGTGGCTGGCACCATTAGTCAAATATCTATCCCCTGGTTCTGTTATATGTTAAATATGGAATTGTTATGCAAGCCAAAAAAGCTTTGGCAAAAGTGACAAGATTCACAGTAGTCTTTCTCTTCATTACAATATAGTTATAAACCTTTAAGATAGCCGTACTGCAGGCAGGCAACAACGAGACGCTACTTTACAAATGATTCACCATTCCTGTCTAATACAGAGAGGTAACCTCAACACTCGAGATGGTAAGAGAAAGAATCTCAAACTTCGAGATAGCCTCACTCTGTTGAACAAATTCAACAACCAACTTAATTAACTTTTTAATTTACAGTGCACACTTGAACCTTATTATAAAACGATAAGATTATGTTGTCAAAATGATGAAAACTTAGGTGTATATAGTACATGGCTTTTTCGCCCGAGTTGGCCAGTTTTAGTTTGACCCGCATGGGTTCCATTTGGTCGTATGCTTATCAAGACCAATTGAACGTGTGACCATTTTACCTGTGAATTTAATCAAGCGCCACAAGTACTTGTTCCAAGAATAGTTACCATTTTGTTGGTCTTGTATAATTTGAACTAGCAAAATTACACATGTAAGGGACTCGAGACTTCTATGTTCTCAATACGTAATAAATATGTGAACACGAGTTTTTGTTGCTAAAAAATAGAATTAAATAATAACATGAATAAGGCTTGAATGAGAGACAAAACTTTCATCAACTAGTGATGGAGACGGAATTTTGCCTACCAAAAAGATCTTGGAGAAAATTACATTCATGGCTTTCAATTTAATTTGTACATAAAATAAATTGGTACATAGAGAAGATTAGTCCTACACGGAGTTTCTCTTTAATCTCAAATAGAGTTTCAAAGAGACTCCATGAGTACGACACAAATTTTCTTTAATATCAAATAGAGTATCAAATAGACTCACTCATGAAAAAGGAGAGATGATTGTGATTTGGATTGAATCTAGATGAAAACTACACCGGTGAAAGTTATTTCGCAAAGTTCAATTGATATTTGATTCTACATTTTTACTTCAAAAAGTTCAGCTAATCTTACTCTTAGTCTCAACAGTCAACTCTGATTATATTTAATGATTATAAATCGATGTAAAATACTTACACATACAAATGGAAACAAAATTACCCAACACACAAAAAAAAAAAAAATATATATATATATATATTGACACCCATGTGACTCTAATTTGCTAGCATATCTAATTTATAGTTGCTAGCAAATTAGAGCCACATAGAACTACTAGCTAGTCACATCTGAGTTTCTTTTATTACATATGCAAACTCGAACTCATAAATTGTTACGTGATATTATTTTATTGGTTGTTTTTTGAGAAAAATAAAAAATTACTATTTGACTTTTACTTTTTGACTTTTTAAAAATTATGAAACCAATTAAATAATATCATATGGCAATTTATAAATATAGTTGTTTATAAATTGAGTTGCAGACACTCACTCAATATTTTCCATATTTTCCGAGGACAAGAATTGATATATGTAACTATTCAAAGCTGTCATTGTACACTAATAAGAAAAAATTGCATTCTCTTTCCCAAAAAAAAAAAAAGGAAAAAGAAAAAGAAAAAATAGCATCCAGATAAAAGAAAAGAAGAATTTCAAAATAAATACTCCAATTTGCAGTACACGTTAAAGAAATAAACAAGGATCACGAGCACCACGAGATGTTAAATTGCTCACACAAGGCGCACGATGCCACATTCCGCCAAACGTATTCTAACGTTACCAGTCTCACACACGCACAACACGCATTCAGGACCACATGGCCCTCTCTCTGCAATTTTCGCGTTTCTCTACCGGAGCGGACTTCTCGTTACCGGAGACTAGAGCCTTTTCGTCCCGGAAGCCTTGCTCCGTTCGGTGTTTGGCTGCAGGAGACGATGCTTCGGCCTCATCTTCGACTTCTTTGGAGTCGGAATTTGACGCTAAGAAGTTCCGGCATGACCTGATTAGGAGTGAGAATTATAATCGGAAGGGATTTGGATACAAAAAGGAGACTCTTGAGCTCATGAATCGCGAGTACACAAGTATGTTTCTAGAAGATTTATTTTATTGATTCGTGTATTTTAGAGCTGATTTTTAGTGCAAAAGAGGATCAGTTCCGGATGGTTTGAATAATTGAATTTCATTGACAGCTGCTCTAGTTTTCTCTGTTTGCACTGTGCAAAGGAATCAAATTTGTTGAAATGTTTTGCAGTTCTGTTAGTTTGGATTGTTACTGTACAGGGCGTTTACTTCTTCACTTTCTGCATATACGTATACGAACTGAGATATGTGTTTGATACACATGTTATCTAATCTTTGCAAAATATCCTTATTTGCTTAAAAATTAGTCGGCTTTAGATATCTGTACTTTTATCTTTTTTCTTGCTATATATACAAAATTGTGCAACAACTTACTCTGCCCCCATACATGTTATATAATTGCACTTCTGAGCTCTTCTGTTGTATTTAATTTTGAGATGTCCGTGATATCTAACTTGTATTTTTGGAGTCTGCAGGTGACATCATCAAGAAGCTGAAAGAGAATGGAAACGAGTACACATGGGGGAATGTTACAGTGAAGCTTGCAGAAGCATATGGCTTTTGTTGGGGAGTTGAGCGTGCGGTCCAGATTGCCTATGAAGCAAGAAAACAATTCCCAACAGAGAATATTTGGATCACCAATGAAATTATTCACAACCCAACTGTTAATCAGGTATTGGTTTCTGAGGTCTTATCACTCAAAGCCAACTATACTAGGAAGTTGATGATAGTTGCAGCCTTGCAGGCAGAGTTCAAAATGATGGTACATGTGTCCTTCTCAATTTATTGGTTGATTAGCTGCTCAGTCACCTTAGTTCGGAGCCTTTAGATTTCCTATAGATTACACTTCAAATGTTACTGCCTGATGGGTTTTACATTTATCTGCTGAAGGGCTGAAGCTTTCAATTTGGATTTTCCTTTAAGCTTAGCTCTTTTGTTTTTAATTCAATCCCCATTTGGATCTGATAAGTTTTGCAATTAGTAGTGTACCTGAGAAAACAGATTAACGTGTATAAAATATTTACATGTTTTAGTTCGATTGCTCATTTAGTCCTTTTAGTCAATTTCTATACATCTATTTCCTATAGTCTCCTGCGACAAACATACGAGTATCTGTCATGCGGTTACAGAGGAAAAATCAGTTTACAGAGTGTTCTTACTTGCTTTTTATGTAATGCATATCACTACTATTGACAGGTCCTACCTGGTAAAAAGTAATCTTCCTTTTTCATTAGGCTAAGAACTCCATTTATGAAGAATCAAGAGTTTAAAACGTTCATAGTGCTACTACCTAATCTTTTGCGGCAAGAAAAAAACTCAACTGACTGTACTGATTTGATAACTTATTTTGTACTTACTCCAGCGGCTTGATGAGATGGAAGTGAAAAATATTCCTGTTGAGGATGGAATGAAAAACTTTGATGTTGTTAACAAGGGTGATGTGGTGGTATTGCCTGCTTTTGGAGCTGCTGTGGATGAGATGGTGCTTCTGAGTGACAAGAAGGTCCAAATAGTTGATACAACTTGCCCATGGGTATCCAAGGTAATCTTCAACTCCATAACAGTTAATGAGAATCGTGATCAAATTTAATTACCCTTCTGACATCTATTCTTTTTTTCTTATATTATAATATTCGTTATGTAGGTTTGGACTACTGTTGAAAAGCACAAGAGGGGAGACTACACTTCAATTATTCATGGTAAATATTCTCACGAAGAGACTGTAGCAACAGCTTCTTTTGCTGGGAAGTATGTTATTGTAAAGAACATGGCAGAGGTGTGTCTAATGTACCACTTCATATTTTTTCCATTTGTTCTTTTATGTTTGTGGCGAGCATCTATTGTTGACTGTAATTGAAAATAAGTGGGCGTTACAACTTTTAGTACTCGAATGCAGGCAACATATGTCTGTGATTACATTCTGGGGGGTCAACTTGATGGATCTAGTTCAACCAAAAAGGCTTTTCTTGAGGTGCAGGCCAAATGCAGTAGTTTCTTTACTTCAAGGCTTGCGTGTTATACTGGAAGTTCATTTTATTTGTTTGCTTGCAGAAATTTAAATATGCTGTATCTGAGGGATTTGATCCAGATAGAGATCTTGTAAAAGTTGGTATTGCAAATCAAACAACAATGTTGAAGGGAGAAACAGAGGAGATAGGTTAGTTGCTCACCTGCATGACCTTTTCTGTGCTAGTTAGAAATATGCATCTTCTTAAATTGACAATAGCTTTTTACTCTGCAGGAAAATTAGTTGAGAAAACCTTGATGCGCAAGTATGGAGTGGAAAATATTAATAATCACTTCATAAGTTTCAATACTATTTGTGATGCGACTCAAGTAAGTATTTCCCTCTTACATAATATTTTCCTAATTTGCTTGCTTAATGTATTCATGCTATAGTTGGGACTTATTGTGGAGAAGAAGTGAATCGTGTTGAAATAAATGAATGAACCGAAGTTCTTGTTGCCGCCAAAGGAGAAAAGGAAAATGAACATGATGATGTTTGGTTGCTACAATGCTTAAACCCATTGTATTTTGCGTTTGACTTCAAGACATCATTTTCTTTTATCTAAGACAATGCTTCTTGTGTTCAGGAGCGTCAAGATGCCATGTACAAGCTGGTTGATGAAAAGCTAGATCTCATGCTAGTGGTTGGTGGATGGAACTCAAGCAACACTTCGCATCTACAAGAAATTGCAGAGGCTCGTGGAATTCCATCATATTGGATTGACAGTGAGAAAAGAATAGGTCCTGGAAACAGAATTAGTTACAAATTGCTGGTATGTGCATGTTAATGGGTCAATATAGTCTAACTAAATCTGAGTTGCGATCATTTTTCTGATAATCTATATGTTACCTTCAACAGCATGGCGAGTTGGTAGAAAAAGAGAACTGGCTACCAGGGGGTCCTATCACAATAGGCATAACATCTGGTGCGTCCACCCCTGATAAAGTAAGTCTACACAGCCATTCAACTTTTTTCTGTCTTCCCCTTTTACATTGCTAAAATTTATATTGTTGGAAATTTAAACTGCAGTTGGCTCCCCTACATGCACACAATTGTACAGATGCGTACGCCTCAAATCTTTGTTCAGTAATCGCGTCCACAGTATTAGGACCATTGAAAGTTGAGACACAATGTATCATTCCGTCCCAAATTCCCAAAATAACAGCATGTTTGGCAGAAGCCTTTTTGTGGACAGTTAGTGAAGAGTAAAACTTTCAAACGGGCATTTGAACTGAAAAGTTCACTAAGAAAGCTAAACAAGATTAGTAAAAGAATTACTTAAAAGTAATGTTACCATACTAAGTTTAGCCAAGCGTTCTCTAGTATATCATGTAGAAGCTTGAGAATTCAACAAGATGACTTTTTCTGATCTGTAAACAATGGATGTTTTCAGGTGGTTGAAGATGCCCTCATCAAGGTTTTTGACATCAAGCGTGAAGAAGCACTGCAAGTGGCATAGATTGGGCATCATCACCATATCAGGATAGATTAGCTATGCAGGTCTTTGTTTAATGGCTCATTACCTATCGGTGTATAAATCAAGAACCAAAATATAGTTCCGCTGTGTGTAATATAATGATTGTATGTAGTTAAATTCATAGAGATCATGTCTCTTCCCGTGTGAGATGGCTCTCTAACTGTGTACAATTTCACTTGATAAAAGCTAGCCAAGGATTTTTCAACTATTGCAGCGGCCTGGTATTGTGGTGTTTTTAACTTATGGCTGTTTGGGTACCAATTACGGTTGGATTGATTTATAAGTGGTGTTAATTTTCAAATTGTTCCACTCCATATTGACATCTCTAATTGATGATTAAAGCCACGTGACTTAAGATAAAGTGAACAAAGAAAATCAACACCAACACCATGCCATCAAAAATTTCATCGTACCTCTAATAACGGATAACAAGAAGTTCAAACACAGAAAACCAAAAGATTCAAAACTTTACTTGTGACAAAGTAAACAGAAAAATCAATTCACGTGGTGCTTCCTAAAATTGGAACCTCATAATATAAGTAGAGCTTATGCAAGAGGTAAGCAAGTGGGGAGAGTTCGTCTCTTGGAGTATGGCAACCTCAATGCATTTTGATCATGGAATGAGTAGTCTTGATGTCCCGTCACGTTACAGGAATTATTGGACAACTCACTTGCACTCCCAAATTTGCTTCTGTGTTCTTTCAAATTGTCAACAATCATATCAGTCTTGAAAGTCCATTTGAAATTTGGAACAATTCTGTTTCTATTCACATGCTTTGTTAGATTCCTAACTAATAAAAGCACCCGAGTCATCTTATTTTTAATTTTAAGATAGAGAAATAGCAAATTTACATGGCCTTTTTTTGGGAAATCGGCCTAAAAATTGACACACACACATTTTATTATTTATTAATAACTAACTTAAATAAATAATAATATATCATGTGGTCGTAATTTCCTTTTAGTTGGCGCCTTGGCGGGACCATGCCCATCTTAAAGCTTGTGTTGGATAATGCAACTGCAATTTTTGTAGATAACTGTTGCTATTCCTCAGAAAATACTTTGATCCTTAGTTTTTGTGGCATTACAAGATTGCCTGCGATGGGGCTGCTGCGGTGCGTGCAATCGCCTACAGTAAGCAGCATTCCAACTGGGTTCATCGAGAAACCATTTTTAAGTGGGCAAACTGTTCTGAAGATGATAAATAATAAGAGAAATTGCCCAAATGCAAGAAAGATTAAATTTCTTGATTTAAGGGCTCAAGCTTCTGGTATTCCTGCAATGCTGTTTGTTTTCTTACATTTTTTGTGCTACAGTGGAGCTTTTTGTACTTGATTGTGTCCTCTTTGCTATGCCATACTTATTTGTTCGAAAATACTATACATCAAGGTAATGAAATTCGAGTTCGAGAACAATATGAAATGAAAACCATTTAAATCAATACTGCATTATGCACATTTTTGACAATTCCTTGGCATTATTGGAAAAAGGAAGAGGGCTGAGGGTCTTTGTAAGAGAATGACTGGTTACTTAGTTTTCTTGTTTAGTTTCTTCAAATGTGATGTAATTCTGAATGGATTTTCGTGTCATTTAAGGATAGAAAAGCAGAAAGGATCTGTAAATAGAATTTAAGATTATATACATTTAGGATCTTGACATATATATCTAAGGTACAGCCGTCGGTACCTGTTACAAAACCCACATAGTGTAAATTAAGCAAGAAACCACTAATCGTTTCATGAAACCAATATTGGTTTCTTGTGTTTTTTTTAACCATGTGGGATTTGTAACCGAACCGACATCGTTACTGTAGAAAAACTGCATTATATATTGGTTTGAAATGTTCTTTGCCTAGAATCATTGACATACTGTTTTGCACCTATTTCTTGTTTTCCTTAAAATATGAATAAATTGTACAAGATTTCAAGCTGAATAGGAGTGCTTGTGAGCTTTCACGGGTTGCATAAGCCATTTGAGGCATTCCACCCAGTGATGGCAGTTTTTTTTTTTTTTCATTTTGGAAGATTTAAAATATATAATGCTTTGGAACTGCTGACTCAATCAAATTGGCTAATATTTTGTCTTTGGTGAACCAAGAATGATCTCCATTCATCAGCGTTAGCATATCCGTGCGACGGTTTTATAGTTTGGTTGTTTGAGTTTACTGGTTAGCATATCCACAAATGAATTGCATGCTTCGATGGTATAATTGCTGAACTATCTCTCTAGGTCCTTGGAGCCATTCTTTGTTAAGACTAGCATCAACATATATCTTGCCCCCTAAGATGGCTACGTACAATGTCTATGTATGGACTCATTCTTGAATTAACTCATTAAAGCTGTCCACTAAGAGAAGATGCATGCATGAAAAGAAAATGATGAGTGTCCTCATAAAGACAGGGAAACAAGTTTCTTCAACGTGTTTGTCTGTATTTGAAAGAGTTCCCCATTTGCATGGATAAATTTTTCTCCTGCTTCTAAGTATGGGCTTCAATATTCTACCACAAGGCACTGTCAAATTCAGCTTGGAGGTGTCTGCTGCAACTTCAAAGGATTCTGGTCTAAAAGATGGCAATCTTGCTTTTGTTGCTGGGGCGACCGGTAGGGTTGGCTCGCGAGCTGTAAGGTTATGCTGACTTCACTACTTCTATTGTGATCCTTAAGGGATATAATTTTATTTACTTCTATTTCTATATCTCAAATCTATAAATCAACTGGTCCTATTTTCCTGCAGGGAGCTTCTGAAATTAGGATTTAGAGTTCGAGCAGGCGTTCGAAGTATTCAGAGAGCTGAATCTCTTGTGCAAGTATGAACAGAACTAACAGAAAAGTAAAAACATGGATAAGACTCTTAAGACCTTTATTCACTGGAAAATCTTTTTTGTCCTAACAGAGCGTTAAAAGTATGAAGCTTGAGGATGTGGCAGGAGAAGCTCAACGTATGATAATGAGCATTAAGAATTTACTTCATATATCTTGCAAATTTAACTAGTGAATGGACATGAGAATGGCCTTTCAATATCTGCCGTTGTGTTTGTCTGTTTAGTGATTTCATGTGCCTTTGGTAAATATCACATAATTCCTTTGGCCTTTAGCCCAGCTATAGATAAGCTTGAACTTGTGGAATGTGACCTGGAGATACGGAATCAGATTGGTCCTGCACTGGGAAAGGCATCAGTTGTTCTATGTTGTATTGGAGCCAGTGAGAAGGAGGTGTTTGATATAACTGGACCCTATCGAATTGACTACCAGGCAACGAAAAACCTGATCGATGCAGGTAATGAAAATTTCAGGTCTATCTATGTACATCCTGTTTTGGCTATAAAAGCAAAGGGCAGGGTTGCTCTAGATTCCTCCGTTGGTGAAATTCTTATAGCTACTTCAGATAAAATGCTGTTATCATACTGCATTTCATGCAGCGGCTTCCGCAAAAGTCGACCACTTCATTTTGCTGACATCTCTGGCAACAAACAAAGTAGGATTTCCCGCTGCTATCTTGAAGTAAGTACAGGAGTTTTCCACTTTAAATGGAAAACTTATTGAATTTCTGCAATTATTATTAAGCTGTCAACATAGGTTTGCTGGTAGATGCTCCTCCACTTAAGATTTTTGATTGATTCACTCCTCCGCTTCTATGGCCCAAAGTTTGTTTTGGGGAGTCCTGATATGGAAAAGGAAAGCCGAAGAAGCCCTACTTGCCTGTGGTCTTCCTTACACTGTGAGTTAATTTGAATAATGGTACATCTTACTGGAAAATAAGAATTGGAATTTTGCTGTTTAAACTATTCATTTTCTTCCTTCTACTGCAGATAGTGAGGCCTGGAGGAATGGAGCGGCCTACTGATTCTTACAAGGAAAGTCATAACCTTATTTTGTCAAAAGAAGACACTTTATTCGGCGGCCAAGTATCAAATCTACAGGTTCTCTTCCTCTTTATTTTCATATCCGCAGGAAAGTTCCACTAACATTTCCTTAAATTTCAAGACTGAACAGCGTACCCTTACACGAATAAGCATTTCCATCATATGACATGGTTTAAGATATAGGCTTCAATTTATTGCATTCTTCAACTAATTATCGCTTATTACATTCAGGTAGCTGAGCTAATGGCATTCATGGCCAAAAACCAAAGCCTTTCATACTGTAAAGTTGTGGAAGTCATCGCAGAAACTACGGCACCGTTGACTCCAATGGGAGAGCTCCTAAAAAAGATACCATCTCAGCGTGAAGAAATTGACTCACTCAAGGTAATTTCTGATTGCATATGCTTCTGCAGTCTGTTCGCATAAATTTACTGCAAGAGAAAATTCATGTACAGGTTACCTGCCCCGTCTGGTGGTGTTGTCAAAACACGCATGAATTTTATATTTGCAAAGGTTCCAAATGCTTTTGAACATTGATACGAAACTTTTGAAGTAAAGTATGATTTAAAAATTTGATTACATGACAGAGATTTTTATATGGAGTTGTTTTCAGAAATCAGATGCTGCAGATAAAACCCAGCCTGCAGTTCCCGACAAAATAACTTCTGATATCCCAAGCACTTCCACAGAGGAAAAATCTAAAGAAGTGAAGGCAGCCTCAACAACACCGCTTTCTCCATATACTGCGTAAGTCATATTGGTTTTTACTGCATTATTATAAATGCTTCCTGACTAGACTAACTTGAATCTGTACTCTACTTGCGTAGGTACGAAGATTTAAAACCACCTACTTCTCCCACTCCAACTCCTAGCGCCAGTGAAAGTGCCCCCAAATTAATTATTGATGAGAGCACTCCGACAGCAACTACTTTCATCTTTTCATTTAATGAGGCGATCCCAAAATCTGTTTCTGCAGACTCTGGAGCTAGCGAGACCAGAGGAGCAAAATCTGAAGTGTCTGATCTTAAATTGGAAAAAGAAGAACCGAAAACTCAGCCTTTATCTCCTTACTCTGCGTTAGTGTCCACTTATTCAAGTTCCTTTTGATTGGAACACAGTGTCATTCAGTACGCACTCATTTGATGTTTACAGCTATGAAGACTTGAAACCACCTAGCTCTCCCACTCCAACACCTAGTGGTCCCAAAGAGAAACCGCCCAGTGACACGACTTTGTCCGGAATGGCACCAGATCTTATAGCCGGAAATGATGCCGCAAAGGGCTCTAATGTTGCTTCTCATCTCTCGCCGTACACTGCGTGAGTTCATGATGGATTTTCTTTCAAACAGATTTGACAAGTGCCGGTTATACATTAATCTCTCCCATGTGGAGATTTAATTTGTTTATATTTACAAGGTTGACATATTCGACTTGCCACAATTTATTTGTCAGGTATGGGGACCTCAAGCCCCCTTCATCGCCATCTCCTAATGTTCCAATAATATCAGGGAACAATGTACCTCAGAGTCTGGCCGACTCTGGGGATGCTGAATCAAAACCAAGGCCCCTTTCACCATATCCCATGTAAGTCCATTTTCTTGTTGCTGTTTACACTATTATTATGGCATGTTTTATCTAGTAATTGTATGTTGTATTCTTCAGTTCTGTATGATTATTATGAATCAAACATGTATACTGTGTGAGTACTGATGTTTTTACTTCCATCGAGTAGGTATGAGGACATGAAGCCACCCAGTTCACCTTCACCTTCTAAGCCTTGAACATGAAGAAAGCTACCAGAAAACCATAGCTTAAGCCACTTGAGTGGAAGTCACCACGTGTATAACTGCATCCGAGCAAATGCACAGATGGTACCAAAGCACAAAACTGTAGCTTTTTGTTCTTTTGGATCTTGTGGTAGTCATTTTTGTTCCCCTTGTTGACACCCTTACCCTTGCATGACTGAAAATTATGAAATCACATTCTGATTCTGATCTTCTTTTCAGCAAGTTCAACGCTATATATATATATATATATATATATATATATGTATATTTGTATTTTTTGCATGCAGTCAATCTCAAACTATGTAAAGGTTGTAAAGATAACTATATTCCGTGAACTTAAATTTAGTTCTCGACACGCTCCCTCCTATGCATGGATAAAGTGAAAATTTTAGTACACCTGACATTACAAATTTTAGTGAATGCATATAGTGAAATCCTATTGCGATTTGACAAGTAAGAATCTTATTAATTTGTTGTTGAGATTGGAATACATAAAACATTCTATTATGATTTGTTTCACAATCTCCACTTAAAGCTTAAGCCTCGCCGCCCGGGTTTCTTGGTTTCACCCTGGTTTTGGGGCTGAGAAATGGATCCCGTTCTTTTGCACCTTCTCCAGTTAGATTAGAGAATTGGGTTGAATCTTGTTAAGAATTAAATCCTGTTTAGAACAGTGAATTTTGCCTCTAGTACTGTACAATAGTACTATGATCGTCTTTTATCTAGTGGTAATAAACTAATAATAACTTCAGCCATCATGAGTATAACAACATCACGAGTATAACAACTTCTGTAATTGATAATTTCAGTTATTATTATAATTTGATATGATAGGTTTCGATTATAAACTATTGCAAAAGAGCAATTTTAAGGGACATGAAAAGAGGATATTATTTTGTGACATTCTCATATGACACATATTTATTAGGTGATGATTACATAGCTATTTTTTCATCATCTAATATAAATATACCATATAAAAATGTCATTTAATAATGTTCTCTTTTCATGTTTCCTGAAATTTTTCATTGCAAAACGGATCAGGAGCAAATAGTGGCACTACTGTACCGTTGTACCCTATGAGTTTGACTTTGACCTTCCCGGGATTTCAGGGGTTTTGTTCCCAAATTGTCATCTTCAATCTCCCAGTAACCCTAATCAAATTAAAAATGGATTCAAAAGTGGAGCCGCAGAAAAGCGACGTCGTTCCAGCTACTGCTTCCGCATACCTCGATCCTCATTACTGGTTAGGGCACCAGATTCACCACATTATTTTGCGATTTTTCCTTTAGTTATGCATCTTAATTTAAGTAAATTTCAGGGATCAGAGGTTTGCCGAAGAAGAACATTATGAATGGTTCAAAGATTACTCTCATTTCCGTCACCTCATTCTACAACACATAAAACCCGTTTCTTCTGTAATTCTTCTTCTATGCGGTTTTACTTAATAATTACTTTTCTAGAATATTTGAATTTTGATACAATATGGTTTTTTTACTAGATTATGGAGGTGGGTTGTGGGAACTCTCAGCTCTGTGAAGAATTATACCGAGATGGAATTACTGATTTGACCTGCATTGACTTATCATCGGTTGCTGTTGAGAAGATGAAGCGGCGATTATTTTTCAAGGGCTACAAAGGTTTCCTAATTACGCCATTGCTGGTTACTTGGTACTTGTACAGGATGTTGTACCTTTTAATGGATGATGAAGCATCTTTTGCTCTTGATTCATAAATTCAAAGTTATTTTTTGGAGATTCTTTTTGGCTAAAAGTTGGTAAATTTTCTACTGGACTTGTGTTTACAGGGTCCCCCAGCTGATTTTTCTATTTGGGAACTGTTGAAAAAATGTTGATTTTGTAATTTGATGAAAATGAAAATACAAATGGCCTCTCAATTTAGGCACTTTGTTTTTGCGATATTTTTTCCCCAGAAATTAAGGTGCTGGAAGCAGACATGTTGGACCTGCCTTTTGAAGATGAATGTTTTGATGTGGTTATAGAGAAAGGAACAATGGTAAGGAACTAAAGTTATAACTGATGTGATTTTAAACGAATGTAAATTGCTTTGAACTTCTTGCATAATCTATATAGGCATCTGTGGCTCTCCCAACTCCATTTTCATTCTTTCCCATCTATCGTTGAGCCCGTTGCCAATTAAAGGTTGAGCCGGTGTATATATTTTTGTTTTTTGTGTATCAATTAGTTTAGGAATTACATTTTTAAGTAACTTTGCTTTAATTTTAGGCATTGTAAACATGCTCTTCGATGCTTCAATTTGATGGTTTTAATCTGTCAGCATCTATACTTTTTTTGAAGGATGTCTTGTTCGTGGACAGCGGTGACCCATGGAACCCAAAGCCAGGGACAACATGCAAAGTTATGGCAATGCTTCAAGGTGTTCATAGAGTTTTGAAACCTCATGGAATTTTCGTCTCTATCACCTTCAGTCAGGTAGGAGGCGTCTAAACAAATTGACCACTCGCTATGTTCCCTGAATATATGAACAGAAAAATGGGATCTTGACTGTTGCTTAACGTTATTCAGCCACACTTCAGGCGTCCTTTCTTTAATGCACCGGAGTTTACCTGGTCGACTGAGTGGAGAACATTTGGTGATGGATTTCATTATTTCTTCTATATCTTGACAAAGGTATGGCTTCAAATTGCAATGTTTCTAGTTAGCACTGGATGAATTAAGTTCACTTGCAAATGTGAAACAGTCTCTCCCATTTAATTTCTGCTTTTTGCACACCAGTCAAATTCGATCTACTTAAAAAACTGATGTCTCCTTCAAACTCGACGTCAAACAGTTGAAGCCTTTCAAGGTACTGAATTAGATTGTGAATGATGAATGGCTACCCAATATTTTGCAGGGCCAAAGATCATTAGAGAACGATGGATATGCTGAAAAGGTTGATGTGCGACCAGTGTCACTTTTCCATGAGGAATTAGATGATGAAGCCTATTTATTTCGAACCAATATTGATGAGTTGTGAAATCTGATGGAAAATGTAAGTTTTCCCTGTTCACATTAGTTTATTACTGCAATAGAATTCTTCCAAAAGTTTGATACCATCTATTTATATGTTTCAATTGATTGTGACACACACTCCTTGCTTATAGTACATACTACTCTAGCAGTTCCTTGATGTTGTACAACCGTCAGTAGATTCAGAAAGGTTGTTCTTAACAAGAGTTCTCCTTTCCTTGCCCAGTTTCTGATCTGCCCTGTGGAATTGTGAATGGTGGAAAGGAAAAGGTTGTTGAGGCGATTCCGTAACCGAGGTGATTTCCTTCTGCAGATTTTCTATCATGTATAGACTACTTCAAGAGTGCCATGCTGTATCTTTTACTGTTTCATCTAGTTTTGGTATCAACTATTTTTACTATTTACTTAAATGGTACACCTTAATATTTTCCTTGATCTAGCAGAGCTTATTTATTATTAATTTTCTTTTCTTTGTCTTCCTTTTACCCCCTCAAACAGAATTACAGGACAAGATACAAGAATGATTTACTGTAATAATAGTAATGAAGTAATTATAGTCATGGAAACACGGGGCAGCGACAGCGTTTTTACCCGAGAAATAACATTTGTATATACAGTACAAAATTCATACACACTCTACTTGTATTAACTTAAATATCCTTCGCATTAACTTCTTTAAAATCACAACTCTTGAATATGTGTGTATTGAGATGTGTACATACAAGTTTTGTACAACTTGTACGTACAAATAGTACGTATCGAATAGACGGGGTGCGGTAAAAAAAAAAAAAAAAAAAAAAGAAGTGCTATTAGTATATACATAATGTATAAAATTTGTGGGCATAAAGTGTACAAAATTTTCACACGCATTTCTGAATTTATACGTACTCTCATAGGTTATCATTTAAAAAAAAATAAAGTCAGGATATTCAAGTAAATATAATGAGAGTGTGTACAAATATTATACACACATTAAAGTAAGGGATGGGGTTGATATATTTTGCCTTCTCTAAGATAAATAGTAACAAAAAATATCTCTCTCATTTTTTCACTTCTCTCTCTTTTTTTTTTTCTACGCTACTTTTAGGTGCTCTTCAATTAAAATAACTCACTGTTCTTTACACGCTCCTCTAAATGACCCAACTCTACACCACAAGCAGCATTGGAGATGCTCTTACCTTATCTCAACCCCTAAAACGTGTAAACTTCCAACCGGAGTCCCAGGCTACACTTACCTCAAATTTTACGTTATATTTTATTCTTATTATAAACAGTATGAACTTCAAATTTTATTCTTATTATATTTTACACTAAAATTTTCACCTGTGTGTTACACAGAATCTAAAAGTAGTATAACAATAGTAATCTTAAAGAGACATATTTATGTGATATGAAAAAGTAACATATTTAGTTGACAACTATGTATTAGATGATTGTAGGCTTTTAAATTCACCACTTACATATAAACAACAAATACACAATTGCCAACTAATAAATATCAGTTATTCATATCAGATAAACATGTTAATTTAGAATTACTCTAATAATAAATGTCAACGAATTTTTATACAAAAATTTAATATAAATTATTAATATAACCAGCTAAGTCATATATTAACATTGTAAGACATAAGTTTTTATAACCATTCTACTATATTTGAATTTATTTTTTAGTAACACTTTTTGTGCCAATTAATTCTTCTTCTTCTTTTTTTTTGATACAGTAAGTATAAAAGAGGGGAGGGTATGTTCCAACCCAAGACCTTCTGTTTAGAATGTGAGAAACCTGACTGTTGTAGCTATTGTTTGAATTACAACACCAGTTAATTATACATATATAAATAAAAATTAACTGATGTAATTCAATAAAAATAAAATATTTAATAAAAATTATTGAACAACTATTACAATGCGACTGTATCAACATTCGGTCCATCTCTCAAATAAATAATCTCACTACAAATACAGTAAGACCTAAATTGTTCTATAATAAATTATCAAAAAGTTCCAATTTAATTATAGAATCGACAAATTGGACTACTATAATTTTAAAAAAAATCAATTTGATTATTACACTACAATAACCATATAAATTTTTTTTCAAAAATTATTAAAAATTGAAATTTACAATAAGGTTACAGAGTTTTACAAATTTATTAGTGTAGAGACGTGCTATACTTGTGTTTTCGAATCATAAGAATTACTATGTACTTTTTTTTGAAATAGAACTCTCGATTAATTTCATGTTCGATTTGATAACTGACAAATCCTAATTCAAAATATTTGGCTAAAGAAATTACTGTGAAATAAGGATCGGATATGAGTTATTAAAAGAAAAAGTAAATATTATTTAATAAATTAGTGTAACAATCTCTAAAAAAAAAAGATAAAAATAAAAATACAAAAGAGAAATTAAATGATGTCACCAGAAATCTTATAGAACCAGAAATCTTACAAAATCAGAAATCTTACAGAGCCAGAAATTTAGCGGAAAAGACACTCTTCTCTTATTTTATATATATATATATATATATATATATAGATTTTACATTCTGAATGAGTTTGCCACGCGTGTGTTTTATTCTTTAGTAACACTAATTAAAATTAGATTTGGTATTTCCCTTCAAAAAGAAAAAAATGATTTGGTATTTAAATTAAATTTAGGAGTCAGAATTAATTTAGGCATATGTTAGACTTAATTTAGGCATGTTTACTAACGTTATTCAAATTAAATTTGTTATTTAGATTAGATTTAGGGATTATAATTAATTTAGGCATGTTTTCATTTTTCTTTTTAAATAGTTTTTTTGACGGGTTCTTTTTAAATAGTTAGGCTGTTAGGGTTCCTTGCATGGATTTATCTATTTATTTTTACGCAAAGCATGCATAGCAATAAAAATTTTAGCCTGTATTACTCAAACTCATTTCCAATACATTCATCTATCTATTGAAATAATTTCCTTCCAATTATATGTTTACCTTTGAAATAATTTTGTCTGTATTTTCATAATTTTTCATTACTTTTGAATTGCACATCCTTCTACAAATCACTTGTCGTAAAATCAGTTTTCAAAAAGTCAAAATCATATGTTTTTGCGACCTAGTAGCATTTAGAAACTCAATCAGAGCAAACCGTTCCTTTAAATTATTTGAAAATATGTAACAAATGAAAACTATTAATTTCCCTTTCTTAAAAAAAATTTGATTATTTTTATTTCTGAATAAATTTGATTATTATTATTATTTGTTACTATATTTTGATCAAAATTTCTATCTTGCTACTTCAATTTACGCCAATTGCATTGTTGTAGGATTATCAATCAATTAGTTTTTATGAGTTTGGTTATCAATTATAATAGCCGAAGTTTTGTTTTTGGGCCACCATTTTCAATCTTGTCGCAATATCCAAAATTCATCATGCAGTAACCGTCATCCTACAAGCTAGATCATAAAAATGTGACTTGAAAGAATTAATACTATTGAAAAAACTCATTTTACTCATGAGATTGTGCATTAAAAAAAAAAAAACAGAAAACCCTCAAATTGTCGGGTTATATTGCAACTCCGCCAAATAATAATCTCTTAATCAATGATAGCTGCGATGTCAAATATATTACCATTGCATATATTGTAATGTAATTGCAATTTGTAACCTAACTGAAGAAGGCAATTTTCTAGTGGTTTTTGATTCTTATTATAATTTAATTTTAATTGGACAATTATTTAATTATAACTAAATATTAAAGGTGTGTTTGATTACAAGTATGAAATTTACTTGAAAAGAAAATATTTTCTTGTTAATTAAATTACATGTACTTAAATTTTATAGAAAATAAATTGCAAAAAGTGAAATTCTCGAGAAAAATGTGAATTATCTACAAAACAAATAACTTACATTCTTATAGGAAGATATTTTAATTGTTTTTTAAAAAAAAGTGGTCTAGTGACCAAAAAGTAGAAAATATTTTCCCTGAAAAAATTTTCAGTCAAACACTATAAAAACAATAATTTATTTGCAAAGACTCATTTTCCATAGAAAATTTTTAGTAATTAAAGACACTCTAAATGTTATTTAAATTTAAGTCTTCCCCAGTTATTTTCACTTCATTTTAATCTCTTGAAATCGTAGTGAAAATGAAACACCTTTCAAATTGAAACAAAAGTTAAATTAAATCAAAGTATAATAGTGAGCTAATTCAAAATTGTATCAAAGTGTGTGAGCTCAGAAAGCGAGCCGCCGTATACCCTCTCCAGCACACCTCTTTAAACGACGACGTTGTTAGTTTAGATTTTGCACATTCAGTCTCAAAAGCTTCAAAGCCTATAAAGAAAAGCCCATTTTTCTCTTCGAAAATTAGGATCATTCCCCCTTCTGTCTGTCTTTCAACTCCAATTGCCGGCGCAATTTGCCGGAAATCCCCCTCGATCTCCCCCCACCGATTGCAACCGTCGGAAGCCAACGGGATTAAGTTATTTGCATATTCAATAAATACAAGAATATATAGATTAAAAGCTGGTGATGGAGGATTATTATATGAGTGGCAGTGAAGATGATAATTATTCCTCCGATCGAGACTCCGAATCACTCGATGGAATCGAGAATGATGACTCAAATTGCAAATTTGTCCAAAACAAAGCACCTTCGTGCAAGGTATATTGATATATTTATAATTTACTATCCCTACGCACGTACGATATTTATTTTTTTATTATGTTTTCCTAGGGAAGTAAGGGATGTTTCTGACACCAACTTGATCAGTTTCATGATTAAATATGAATTAGTTTCATTAAAGTTGGGAACAGAGATTTCTGGGTGTCTAGTGCCTATTGATAGTTTACGCGAATATGAAGGTTAAACTGCTGCTGAATTTTTATCTTCTTATTTTTGGTGAACTTTCAGGTTATTATTTAAACATGTTAGGCTTGGATTGTATTTGGAAAATTTTTGTTCTTTTCTCTTAAACAAGTGAATTGTATCTCTCTGAATTATTGAATTATTATGAGTTTTGTTGTTTTTCTTTGTTTTTTTTTTTTATCTTTGTGGATATCGGATTTTATGTTTTCTGCCATCAATTTTTCATTGCCGAGCCTGAAATACTGTCTTCTTGACCATGTGGACTGAATCACTTGGATCACAGTATTTGATATCTGATGTCTGTGTTTAATGTCCGATTTCATTTTGATGGCTTCGGATTAATTTGCTTATTTTTGTGGTGCCTTTTTCAGGTGATAACAAAGGAATCTCTTTTAGCTGCCCAGGCAAGACTAAGGACTTTTCATATTTTTTATTTTCCTCTTTCTGTATCTGTTTTCAGTGTTAATGGTTTTGTTGTTTAAGGGACTCTATATTTATGGTTTTGTGAAATGAGGAGTAAGAATATCTCCATCTGTGCAGAGAGAAGATCTGCGACGAGTAATGGACTTACTATCAGTGAGAGAACACCATGCCAGAACTCTTCTCATTCACTATCGCTGGGATGTCGACAAGTTGATTGCAGTTTATGTTGAAAAGGGGAAAACCTGTATGTTTTCTGGTGCTGGTGTACCTGCTATGGAAATTGTGGACCTGGATCCTCCAGATCCTTCTTCTACAATAATGTGTAATATATGTATAGATGATGTGCTGGCAAGTGAGGCCACTAAAATGGACTGTGGACATTGCTTTTGCAACAACTGTAAGTCTCTTTTATATATATATATATATATATATATATATGAACTGTGCTCTCGTGCCTTGTATATGGTAACAAAGAAAATAGAGTAACAATGAAATTGAATCAGCGATGTTGTGCATCCTTTAATGCGTAGCATGTTAGCTTAGTAAGAAATTTGTTTTGGTTTATTATGCATTGAGCAATGCCTATCCGAATCACATATTTTGGCTCTCTTTTTTAGTATTGAAATATTTACTATCTATTCGCCTTTTCCCCCCAGGTTGGACAGAGCATTTCATTGTAAAAATAAATGAGGGCCAAAGCAAGCGAATCAGATGCATGGCTCACAAGTGCAATGATATCTGTGATGAAGCTGTTGTCAGAAAGCTAGTGAGTGAAAAGCATCCGGAGTTAGCTGAGAAGTTTGATCGATTTCTTCTCGAGTCATACATTGAAGACAATAAAATGGTTAAGTGGTGTCCTAGTATACCTCATTGTGGGAACGCAATACGTGTTGAAAATGATGAGTTATGTGAGGTAGAATGTTTGTGTGGTTTACAGTTCTGTTTCAGTTGCTTATC
>CAVNYN010270020.1:0-15548 GCA_963692815.1 Nyctanthes arbor-tristis
CACATTCGTCCTAGAAACCATCTGTTGCTTCTCAAAGTTCCGCTCAGAATGCCATCTTATCATGTTGTGAGCAAGTGGAGATAACCATTCGAGTATTCTAGAAACTGCCAAGCTCCAGTTTGCTGCAAAGGCAGCATCATAAACACAAGATGCCAAACTTTTGGAAAATACCTTCAGTTTTGCCCTAAGACAGCTTCGAATACTTGCAGGTAACATATTGTACAGGTCGTCTCTGGCATCAAGGCTGATCAAGTGAGGAGATGAAGCAAGCTTCTCAATTAATATGACAATATTCGCATAGTGCAGAGCTAAAGCAGCATGACCCAGGGTAGATGGAGGAGCTTTTAAAAGCTGGCATTTGTAATTGAAGAAAGATTTACCGTAAGTTCTGCTACTGTATTGAATAGGAATTGCATTGCTGTCTTTTCGTTCATCAGCATATCTCTGAGAAGCACCGTTGAGTCTCAAAGAGCCACTGCTTGATTGGGTGTAGCTCTGCACCACAGGTGAATCACTTCCACCAGTCATGCATCCTTTGAAAGGTCCAACAGGATCAAAACGTCTTGTATTTGTTTGTTGCAGTTTTCCACAACCAAGTGATGACAGTGAACGGGCATGCAACTTCTTGTTCCTAGATCTATTTCTGTCACGGCTCATACCCAAATTTGAAAATGACCTTCCAAATGGACCTGGAAATCTAGACAGATTACTTTCAGCTCGAGAAAGTGGTAATTGTAAAAGAGCAGATATCGAATAATCACGAGTAAGGCAATCATCATGGGAGTGCTCACAACGATTAATACCCTCCACATTCTCTGTACAATCTATCCCATATACATGTTTGATTCTCTCGATTATCGTGAAAATGGATCTGAGCAATAGGCGGACAATGTAGTCATATGTTCTAACCCAAGGAGACATCTCTTGCAGATTCTTTACTTCCTGACGTTGCCATACTACCTTCTGCTGAAACTCAAGCAATTTCACCTGGCCTAAACCAGCGCCAGCTTGCATTCGCCTCAGACTCTGCTCAAGCTCTGCCAACACTTCAAGCTCTTGATACAACTGCTCAATGGCGGCACCAAACCTTTCCATTTTCTTAACTTTCCTCTCCATCTTCTTCAGCTTATATTGCCAACTACTCCAATTGAGATCAATCTCAATCGAATTTTCAAAAACACGCTCAAGATTGTGATATATTGGATCAACACACTTTTTCCCAAGTATACTCACCGATTTTGCCACACTTCCCAAATTCTCTAATATCTCGGCAAGAGCAAGATCCGTGAGATACTCATCATCATCAGACACGAGCTTTCGAATACCAAGTGAGTTTACAACCTCTTCTTTGAATCTAACAATTTGACGATCATCTAGGCATCGCCACAAATAAACCACCTTTGACATTATTCTTGAGACTTCAAATGCCAAAATTCCTAACACCTGCTTTTCAGGTTCCAGTGCTATACTCTTTCTCGAACTCTTCCATATATTACTAAACCACGTCTCAGTTAATACACCCCCCATATTACCTATTTACCTCAAAATCTCAACAGGTTCCACAGCTCCTGTAAAAAAAATTCAAGATCGAGGCAAAAATCAGACAACAATTAATCCCAAGAAAATGCAGATTTTTGGCCCTGGAAAGTCCTAAACTATAGTAAGAAAAATCGTTAATTATAAAAGCAGCACATGCTCTTACTGTCGTAAATTAGGAAAAGTTCATCAGTCAATTAGTTATTAGTACATATGTATGATTGCCGATTAGGTAACAAGAATAACAATATATTCCCAGAAAATATTCAATTACAAATTTACACCGAAAAGTATTTTCTTAAAATTGCCAGTAAAAGTGTAGCGAAAAGGAAGATTATTAAAAAAAAAAAAAAGAAAGAAAGAAAAGAGAGAGTCAATTCAAACCAAAAATTAAAATAAAAACAAACCCTTCACAATTAACTTTTTCCTCTTGTATTGATCGATAAAAATCCTAAAAATTACATTTTACCTAAAATCAGAAGAATTAACAAATAAGCTCGCTAAAAATGTGTTATTTCATCCAAGCTTTCAGTTTTCTCCACGGCCATCCTATTTCATAAATGATTCAGTTTTCTTCCTATCACCATTTTCCCATAGAAGCCAAACAGAGCAAAATTCATCATAATTTCCTAAAATTCAACCCACAAAATGAGCAAAACAAGTCGAACAGTAAAATTACACCTACTAAAATCTCATACTCACGGTTTGATCGAAGAAGAGAATAAAAAGTTTGAACTCCTAAGCACCATTTTTCCGTCAAGATCCCCCAATAATTGCAGAGAAACATGTATGAATGTATAATTTGTGCGTGCTTCTGTGCGTGAGAGAGAAATATACGTAAATTTATCTTTATTTTTTAAATTTGAGGAGAGGGTTAAAGAAAAATAGAAGAGGAAGAGTGGGTGTGCAGGTTTATAAACAGGCGCGCCACTGGCGTAAGATAAGGACATCTACTCTGAGACAAACTATACTGCGCCACGGAATTCGATGTGGCCGATGTAAAATTATTCGTTTGTGCTCTCGGATATCTAAACACGTGATTATCCTTTTTAATGACAGATTAAAAGAACTACGTCGTTTTGTGCTTTGTTGTAGATGGCTCTTTCGAATTTAATTGGGCATATTCGTTATTAATTACATTATTAAGAGCTCGATTAACTAAAAATTAGATTGGAGCTGTCTTGTCTGGTCTACATGTTGGTGAAAACTCGTTCCTGTTCACTTCTAAGTTTTCTTTTGTTTATTTTATTTTATTTCGATGGAATTAAAATAGTTTAAAGAGTTACAAGATATGTATTAATTATAATATATATTTTACGAAACTAAATCAGTTGACAATATCTGCTGGCCTAAATGTTGTGAGACGAGCTAAGCCCCACAAGACGAATGTTGTTAAAGAATGAGGTTAGAATCCTTGTTGGTGTATCATCGTATCAAATTGTATGTGTCCAAATGTCTTGTTTTATTAAATGGAAGAACAAGGAAGGACAATTGTCGTACATTATTTTTCTGGTAAATTAGGTAACATCATTCTCAATGTTTAATTTGGACCCCTGAATTCAATCTTCATAAGTTTTTGTAGGCCGAACTTTTATTATCTCTACTAATTAAGTACCAAGCTGACTTTTTAATTGCAAAAAGTAGTCAAATTTATAGATGACTAAAAGCATTTCCAATGTAATAATTTTGATGGGGTATATATGATAAAGAATATTGATATTACATTTAATAAACTCTATAATGTAATGAATATCTACATTGTATATTTGACAAGTTATTATTCGGTATTTTGTAAAAAAAAAAGAGAAATTTATTGATTAATAAATTAATGTTTGACATTGTCAAGTATTTAATGTTTCAAATAAGTACTTTTTTTTATCAATTATCATATTATTCCTTGACTTTTACTATACATTGAAGATGCTCTAAGATTGAACCGTGGCAATTTTTTAGTACACAAATATCTAAAATTTTAATTGATTTTCAAGACAAGATGGTTTCTTAATTATTCGTTGAGTAATAACATTACACAATGTACAAATGAATTTGGAGGGAAAGATCAAGATTAGCAAATAATTCTCATTTTTCCTACTTCTTTGAGATGGAATTTATAGAAGTTTTCAAAACTATAGGATAAAAAACTTTTTAGAAGTCTAGTCCCATTTTTGCAACGGGTAAAAGTGATTGAGGAAGTATAACGACGTATTGAAAATTTGCTTTTATAGGGTTTTACATTTATTATTTATGGGTAATTTACACCTTACATCCCCAACCTTTGAAGTTTTCACAGATTACGTCTCTAACCTTTAATTCTATTCCTGTGGGTCCCCAACCTTTACCAAAATCCCCACCCAAGTCCCTGAAGATGGTTTCTGTTCACACATGCTGTTAGTCCACATTGTGACTACCAAATCTAAGAATGTAGTGGGGGTAAAAATGGCACTACCCATCTCCTCCAGTTCCTTCCAAATCATTTGCTATCTTCCCTCCAAAAGTCCATATATATATATATATATACACACACACACACACACACACACATATAAACACACAGACACACATTTTAGTTGAACTTCTCACATAGAAAAAAATATTCCCATGGCAACTCCCGAACGAAATTGTAGGTGTGGAAGAAGAATGCACATCAAAACTTCATAGACAGATGCAAACCTAATAAGGAGATTCTACATTTATGAAAGAGCAGTGGTAAGAGAGAAATATAGCATACATAAATTCTAAAAAATGCTTATAATTGTTCTTGCAATAAGACTCCACATTGTAGGGACCGAACTGTGGACAGCTTTTCTAGTATGACCCGCCAATGTGCGACCGAGCAAATGTGGTGATTCGCGGCCTTCTAAGGTCTATAGATAGATTGGAGGGCCAGATCTGCAGATTGGAACGCAATAATCAAAGATTGGAAGATGAAATAAGAGGGCTTCAAGAAGAAAATAGAAGGATTTGGGCCAGAGATGGAGCGTTGGACATATGGTTGGCCAAACCCAAACTTGTTATTACCATGGTGGTGCTACTTATTGTCTAGAAACTACTAATATAGGCTATGTACTTTAGTGTTATGTACCCCTAATATTATTGCTATGCTTAAAGGATTGCGTGTCCCATTTTGGAGTGAAACTATGAAGATTTAGTAAAAAAGGGCTATACTTGAGCGCTGCAAAGTAGAGGACTGGTGGGGAAAATTAAAATGTTGGGGACATACATGGGAAGGTGTTGTAACCTTGAGGACCTTATGTGTTAAGGATCAGAAACGTCGGGGATGTCAGGTGTAACATCTTTGAAAGGTTGGAGATGTTACATGTAACGTCTTTGAAAGGTTAGGGATGTAAAGTGCAACCCAGTTTACAAAAAAATCTGCAAGAGTTTTCCTCAAAACAGCGACCTCCCTACATTATTCTTAAACCTGGAGTCTTAAACCTGGAGTAGAAATAGAGAGAACCTGCATAAATATGTCCACGGCAATAATCATATATCCTTATATATCCATCAATATTTCCATCCCGACTACGGATCTACAAAATGAGCAACCTGATATACAATCACACCACAAACCATTGAAATGAATGAGCCAACACACCATAGATTAGCATCGATACACGTGTAATGACAAACTAACATCGATGAAAACATATCTAAAAATAATGTGTCTGTGTGTTTATGTGTGTGTGTGTGTGTCTGTATATATATATATATATATATAGACTTTTTGAGAGAAGGTAGCAAATCATTTGGAGAGAACTAGAGGAGATGGTAGTGCCATTTTTACCCACACTACATTCTTGGATTTAGTAGTCAAAATGTGGATTAACAGCATGTGTGGACGGAAACCGTCTTTAGGGACTTGGGTGGGGATTTTGGCAAAGGTTGGGGACCCACAGGAGTAGAATTAAAAGTTAGAGACGTAATCTGTGAAAACTTCAAAGGTTGCGGACGTTAGATGTAAATTACCCATTATTTATAAACATAGATGTAGATCTTTACTATATATAGTAAATCTTTTACATAAATTAAACTTCAGTGTATGCTATAACATTTTAAAACACTTTTAATCATGAACAAAATTTTATTCTTTCAAAATGTAGAATTTCTCTAAAAAGTACAAAAGCATGGTGCTCAAACTTGGAGGAAATAACTATATAATGTAGAATTATATATATATATATATATATTCATCGGATTGTGGAAGCTTTAAATAAGGGACGATTATTAAAATGGAGAATTCAAAATTTGTTCATAAATGATATATAGATTTTTTTTAGTAGTGGCATTGCAACTAGGAAGAAATTGCTAAGTGTATATTTCTATATTTTATTTTATAAATATCAGAATTTTAAATTTCTTCTACCCATATTGTCAAAAACTTTAAGATGTGTGATGCTAAATATGTGAATATATATATATATATATATATATTTGGGGGGGGGGGGTAGGGGGGATAGTTGCCCTCTCTTTACCAAAGCAATCCCTCATCAAGTTGGATAATGTAATTTTCAGATACTCAAACAAGAGATTAATAGGAATTAAAAAAGAAAAATTTTAACCAAATTGTAGAGGCTCAAGCCAAATTTGTTGGGTATTGTTCCCATATCAAAACCAAAATCAAAGAAAATGCCATTACAAGGCATCCCCAACCCTCGTACTTTATTTTACAGCACCAATACTCTAAAAATTTCATTTGTTTCTTTAGAAATTAATACATCAACAAGAACCCAGTTAGGCAAAATAATTTATATTACAAAAATAATTAGCATGAAATCATTTGCAAGTGCTTAGGAATAACTCTATTAAAAAGATGAAACCAACAAAAAATAATAAAATCTAAAAAAATTAAAATCATACACATGAACACAAAAAAAAAATAATAGAAAAATTATATACATGTTATGGCATTTCCGTTATTTATGGAAATGCCATAACATTTCCAGATGCTACAGTGGTGCTCCATATTATAGCAAATTGCAAAACACTGTGCACATATAGCACAAGTTTGGCTTCAAATTCCAAAGCTAAACTCCATTTTACTTACGGTTGGGATGCTCTAATGAAAATTTCTAAAGAGATACAACCTCTCCTCTTACATAGAGGTTGTATACACATGCCCCCCTGTGATTGAGGGATCAGGAGGTCCCACCCATCATCCCCCAATCACAGGGGGTCATGCGTGTACAACCTCTCTGTAAGAGGAGAGGTTGCCTCTCTATAGCCGGACCAGTGCTCTAATATCCAAACCTATCAATATCATCCCAAAAACACAAAAAAAAAAATAATAAATCTAAGAAATGAAAATTCACTAATGAAATGAGTTAAATCTTCACAAAATCCATCAATTAAACAGAGAAGTTGGGCCTTCCTTTGCAATGTTCGGAAATCCCTTATCGGAACTCGGCACTGTTTGACTTGGGGACATGTTCCTCAAATGTCAAAAACAAAATTTTGTGTTTCCTCTACGATAGTACCTTGAAACTCAAGTATTCTATGGTGTCTATGGTGTTCAATAGATGCAGTGACAGACCCCTATTGGACACATTGGCCTATCTCTAAATGTATTTAATAAGGGCTTACCACATAATCCATTGGACACTATAAATGGTGTCTAATAGACTCCATAGAAGGACTCCCTTGAAACCTCTAGCTTTCTTTCAAGAAAAATCCAAACGAAGCAGATGAGGGAATTTGTTAGAGACAATGATGAGCAAATATATAGACTAGCACGTGGAAATCCGTTGCAATGTCCAGGAGAACCTTGCTCAACTTAGGCAGAATTTGAAGTGGCAATATACAAAGAGTCGAGGGCTATACAGAAAGAAGAAGGAAGTCACGACGAGGAAGATGGTGAATCAGGAATTTTGATATTTATATTTTTTTATGGATAAGGAAAGAAATAAAAAGGACTTCCAAAAGTAAAATTGATAACAATTAAGGGGTACCTCAAAAATGGCCATTTTCACTAATTTTCTCACTTCTTATTTATCTATTTACTATGAGTTGTTTGTAGTTATGGGTCAAAATCATATCACTTGAAAGTGTGTGTGATAATTGATATTCAAATTAATTTCACAAAAATCATCAAAAAAATTAATTTCACAAAAGAGCGATACAAACTTAAAAAAAAAAGGATAATTAAGTTGATAATAATTGATATTCAAATTAATTTCACTAAAGAGAGATACAAACTAAAAACAAGTTAAATTAAGTTGATAATTGACATTTAAATTAATTTCAAAAGGAACTTCTATTCCATGCGAAGTTCATCGCTTTTTGTTTAATATAGATTATGGATTTCAACGTCATTTGCCGTAAAACGAACAACGTTGGCCATATTATTACTTCTGGAGTTGTGAAATTTGAATAGTGAGAGATACAAAAGTAAAATAAAATTGACATATGACACGATCGTGTTTTTTAACACATCACATTATTTTTAAATCAATAATAATTACATAAACCACATATTTATCTCGTCAAATTCTTTGACATCTCTTTTGTCCACATAGAATTATTCTTCCCTTGCGCAAAGTCATGGTTCAAAGTCCAACATGAGAGAGATGCACACAAAAAAAATTTATGGGTCTCATATGTTTACTATTTTGTTTTAATTTTCCTTTTTTTAATCACTTTAATCTATTTTACCTCACTTTTTCTTTATCGTATGAAGTGTCATGCCATAAATCCACATTCCTCTTCACAATCTCTACTATTCCCTCCATCCCATAAAATAGACTTATATCAACTAATCTCGTTGATTAAGAAATATGAATTAATGTTGTTAGAAATACAAAATTTACGCTTAGTTCCCTAATATATTCTTATTCAAGACTACTTCAATTTAATGCATTACAAATTTATTAGTAGTTGGACTAAGAGTATATTTGAAAAAGAAATTAATTATTCAACATTATTTATATAAGTAGACTATAATGTGCGACAAATAAAAATAAAAACTGTGTCTATTTTTATAGGGGGAGAGAGTATTATTTTATTTTTTTAAATTTTTTTCTATCTATTTCTTCTATTCTATTTTGAATTTCCCTCTCATTTTCTTCACTTTTCTCTCTATTTCTACTCAATTTCTCTCTCTTTTTTCTCTTTATCTCTCTAATCACCTTAGACATTTCACATTGACTTTATATTGGAGATGCTTTTATTTTTTTACATTGTCCAATACTTTCACTTGTAGTTGGATTGACCTTTGTCCTTTATTTTTTATCACGGCGGTACACCATGACTTATGGTAAATTACGAAATATTCCTTCCAAAATAATAAATTAATAATAATAATAAATAAATAAATAAATAAACAAGTAAATAAACAAGTAATTTTAGATAGGGATGGAACACAAATGAGAGACATTTGCAAAGACATCGTTTTAACCAATAACTATAATCTTAAAATACACTATTAAGTGTCTCTGACATGACTTTAATGTAGCTTTCAAGTGTCAAATTGGACAGCACAAATTAAAGTTTAAAATTGACATCCTAACTACTCTAAAGTCAGTGACCATAGGAACGTTATGAAAAATACTTAGTCCTATTCATCTTTTCTCCTAAACAGGAAGAAAAAATAAATAAGTTAGAAAAATGATATGTAACACAAGTGATCTTATAACCACTCTACGTGACAATTATTGTGGCATTAAATGATAATAAATTAAATGATAATAAATTAAATTAAATTAAATACATAAATAAATGACCTACTTGAATCAGTTAGTGGTACGAAATAATATTATTCAAAAAAAGAATCTATTCTCATTTCATAATTGGTCACATAGAATTACGTTTCTACGGTCAAAATAAAACTTCAATTACAAAGAGTTTATTGATCACGAATCATCAAAACCAAGCTAGCTTTTTTTTGTATTTTTTATACAAAAAGAGTGGATGTGAGGGACATATGAGATTCGAACTCACGAACTACCGATAAAGGGTTAAGTCTTTAACCATTAGCCTAACCCTTGATCCCAAAACAAACAATTTGAGTAGTATTAGTTATTATTATTAGGTTGATGTTCCTTTCAATGGAAGCAATATATGATGGAAATTGGAATGGGTCGACCCTGAATAAACAACATTCCTTACATAAATAATTCATAAAAATAAAGAATTTGTAAATGGCCGGCCTACGGATTGAAAGAGATGTATGGATAAGAAAGTAGGTTTTTGGTAATGTTAGCCCAACAGCAGTTGCCTGTCACTTCAAATGTTTATGCATGTTAGACTTTCATTTCCATAGAAAAAAGATAAAAATAAAATTTTAAATGACAATCTTCTAAAAAGTGAAGAAACAATCGATGATTAATGTATGACAAAGTGGAAGTTGTTTGTCTAAATGCTCCTTTTAGGAGAAATAATGGCTAAATAAACTAGTTTACACAGCAAAAATCATTAAAATAGGTGCGAATTTTATGTTTAAAAAAATGATATGTAGAAGGAAAACAGTTATCTTGAATAATTCTTCTATGATTGACGATATTTGATTAACATCTTTAGAATATTGACTGAACTCAAAAAAGCCCGTCCGAAAGTTTATTTAGGGTTTTCCATATTCTAGCAATCTAGTGGACGATGACGCAAGAGAAGAGCAGGACCTAAGGCGAGGCTGCTATCTCAAGCCCATAATTTTGGGGGCCTGGAGATTGAAATGTTTTCGTGTTACCATTAAACTAGATTAAATATATAAAAAATGGTTTAGCAAAATGACATATGTCTCTCTTTGATCTAGTGAAAAGTTCCACCCTATGGTTCAACCTAACTCTCCTAATGAATTTTACTTTTTTTTTTTTAATAAATATTTTTTGCCCCTCTTTCCTTTCGATGACTTTGAATTTGGATTTCTAATAGATTTGTTTTCATTCACACATTTCATATTTTAATTATTTTATTTTTTGGCCATAATTTCTTTGTTTCCAGAATCTCAAGGTTTTCCAAACGCTATGTTAACACTTATTTATACTAGCGTATTAACTGTGCGTTACACGGAAGTTGGTGGTGATTATATTGAACATTTGGGGCATAATTGATGAAGTAATCACGAGAAAGCATAAAAGAGACAAAGTTCGTGAATAAATTGACATAATAAGGTTTAAAAAAACCTTGTGTCTATGCCACGCGTGCGAGTTGTGTTCTTATAAAATAAGGTTTAAAAAAAAAGAAACAATTGAGTAATACCTATTTGATGTTATTGTTCAATAAGCTTTTATAAAATATTAAAACTTGTGCAAAAATATAATGAAGATCATCAATATACCGAAAAAGTTGCACCAGAGGCCAATAACTTAATAATTATTATAAAACGTGAATTTCTGCTGCACATTTGCCAGACATATCTTTAGTAGAAAATGAATCTTATTTAAATTCCTAAACCGCCAAAACTCCAAAACGTGGACAATTCCATGTTATTTCCTCTATCTTCTAACAGAGTAGTAAATAAGCCCAAGTCTAAGGCTCTCGAGGACAAATCATAATTGAGTCCTTTCCCACCCTTCTCCTGAAGTTTCCTCTTTCCTGCAGTAACATTACACATATGTTTGCTTAAGTGACTAGCAGCCTCATTTTATGATCTCGTTAAACAATGTTGCTTGACCAGCCATTGTCATTTTTAATAGCCTCTTGAGCACCCTATGATACTCCTATAGTATAAGCTTTCCTTTCCTTTGGCCATAAGTGCATACATCACAGACGCCAATATTCCACCAATGCAATAATATCTTGATATTTGCCAAATGAAGCTTTCCAATTTCTTGACGCGGTCTCAAAACAGTTAATTGTTTCTTGACCTCCTCACAACACCAAGCCGCTTGTTAAATGTGGTGGGGGGTGTGAGTAATCAACCCTATCAAATTACTAAAAATTGGTAATATTGGATCACAATGGAATCTCAAAACAAGATGATATGAAAACTTATCATTAGAACTCGAGCATAAGGTTTGAGTAGAAAGTAAGTAAAAATTGTGCCACGGGATAAATAGGCGAAGAAAGACTTGAAATGAGTTAATTACCAGTTGATGAATAACTCCAATCATCAAGCTGCTTTCAAGGAGAGCTTCTTGCTTGTTAATATTATTTGAACATATCTTGAAGATATGGTTCCAAAAGCTCTATAAAGACATCATATTATTTATGGTTTGGAATGTCCCTACATGACAAAGAGAATTAAAATCAACATATTTTGCATGATATCCTACCAGAATATTTAGTAAAAACTCAGAGATTCCTAATTTTCAATTGAAACAGAAGTTCGGTTTTGATCCGATAAAAGAAAGAAGATATTTCATCTTAAGCGTCCTTGAACACAAAACCACTGCCAAGAATAACAATAACATAATAGAAGAAGAGAATTCTATCTAGCAAAAAACTATCACATAGTTTGATATGCTCGCTGACGACTTTCTAGATGTGGGTCCTAGAGAGGTTAACATTAAAATAGTAACTACATGTCCAAGGAATATAATTTGGCTTCCATATGTTGTAAGTAATTTTTCTTCTTTTCACTTTGTAATTGTTACGCTTCTTGAAAAAATGATATCGCTGAAAATAATATCTCAAGGGTTGGCCTTCAGCACCAAACTTGATTTCTTGGAGAACGGATGTTTGAGGGGCATAATAAAAACTCTTAAAGGAAGAATGATCTAAATCACCATCACAACATAAAAACAAGATATTTTCTTCTCATGGAAATATTTCTCATCACAGGATCAACTTCCTCCATTGAGTAACTACATCATAACACGAGGAATGGACACATTTCGTAAATTTTTATGATCAAAACATGAGAGACATTGGATAGCACCAATTTACAAAATTCAATTAGGTAAAAAATTACAAGTTTTAGAGAACAAATCGAAGAAGAATGAATAAAAATGGCTAATGGAAACTAAATTTTTAAGAGCAATATGACTGCTACAAAACATATTTGATGGTTTGATAAGGCTAATTTTTTGTCCATGGTTCTCTTTTATAAATAGCGTACCTTTTTTATCGTGGCAATGCACAGGTTGAATGGACACGTCGCATAAGCTTGATAAGTCCTCATTCACTGTAAAACACCACAATCAGCAACAGAATTGCATTTGGAGGGGGAGAAAAAGAACACTTAAAATAAAACCAAAATAGTGCTGGCCTATGATTACTAAATGTAAGAGCACCCATATTCAGACTTCCTGAAAAATCCAATATTATAAGTGATAGCAATGACAAATTTAATAAAAACTCTCACTGCAACTCAATATTCTACAAATATTTATTTTGGGCATATAACTCCTTATGGTTCTTGTTTCGTTTATCCTCTTTTTTTCTCTAGTTATTGCAGACAGGGCATTATAACCATATGCACACAATCCACATTACTACAAGAGAGACGCTTGGAATGAATGAAGTATAAATAGATGACAAACAAATAGTTTACTAAAAAATCAAACTATAAATGCCACCAATAACTACACCATTGTTATAATCAAAAGCTAGAAAACGCTAATGTACCATCAAAAGAAGACTCGGAGTTGGAAACAACAACCAGAGAGAAATAAATTTCAAAAAATTTGAACACAATCTAGCTAGAGATCTCATTTTCATTATCACAATATTTCAGCTAATTTACTAAAATGTAAAATTTAATTCTAGCCAAAAAACTAAGCATTACATACAATTTAGTTGTAAGATCAAATGTGTCATGGAATTTGTGAACACATATGGCTAATCTAATTCTTTCAAAACCATGTAAGTAAGAGTTTCATTACCGCCCAACACTTCTATCATTTTAACTTAGTTAACTTATAAAGATGGTAATGGCATACGTGAAATCAACTAAACAATAGATCAATTTGACACAGACAAAACATGCCCTCTTTAATAGTGAAATTGGAAAAAGTAAATAACTAACAAGTGAATCAAACTCTTGATACCCAAATTATCACAAGAATCAATTTAATCTTTCATAAAATAAAACTGTCAAGCTCTTTTTAATATGAAATACTATGCACATGTGCAAGCAAGGTTCCCATGTGCTTTTCCCACAACATAGAAACAATTCTCCTCATGTAAGAGGAACAACAACAAATAATAAGTCATTCAAACATCCCATTATTAGAAGAAGAAAATATGAGTGCCCAACCTAAAACAAGACTGGACACTCACAAAAACAGGGGAACCACGTACTAGGTTGCTCATGTGTTAAAGCTCCATTCTAGCTGTTTGCTCCTTGCAAAAGCCGTCAAGCATTTTATCTTTCTTAATGTCCACAGTGAAATCTTTCTCCACATCAAGACAAAATTAGAGACTGGAAAAAAATTAACTAAATTTACCGAAAGATTATGATATGGGAAACTTTAATTACCTTGGTCACAATCACTTAAAGGAAAAAGAAAAAATAAATTTAACTAAAGATTATAAACATAGAAAATTTGAAATACCTTCGTCTTGATCATTTAAGTTGCTAATACGTTACACCATGCATCCACTCGGAGCACCCTTGAATTTCCACCGTAGGTAGCTCATCAGAAGAAAAAATATCCACCTCACATACACTATACTTTTGCTTGAGCTGAGCATCGTATTGTCCTCTTGATTAAACATAAGTATTAGTATTCTCAATTGCTAGATACAGTATGTGTAAACTAATTACTTGGTGTAAATTTCGACCTGTAATAACCAAGAAAATCCAATCATTTAACAAGCTTGCAGGAAATTTAAAAAGAAAAAAAGGAACATTTCAAATTTGACAAAACCAAAAAAATTACAGAAAAATCAGACTTAGGAAGAAGTGGGTTCTGCTTGGCAGAAGAGTAGGCAATGACAACGGATGGCCCAAAATCCAGGGACCCAGAATCTGAATGAACAGAATTGAAATACTTGATGAAGCACCCATCACGCAGTCCCGACAATGGAGCAGAAGCCACATCCAAATTCTTCAAAGATTTTGGGCCTCTAGCCACTGATTGATTAAACATTTGCCAGCATATTTTGTTCTTCCTGTTCTACTTTCACTCCCAAGATAATAAAATAAAAAACCTAGGATGGAAAAGTAATACCAGATAGTTGCTATGGCGCACTGTGCGAATTGCAGCAAATGAAGAGGGAGAAATGCTTTTGCTGAGGGATAAACGCAGCAGTCCAAGCGAAGAAGAAAACTGAAGAAAAAGACGAAAAGAAAAACTTTAATTAATTAGAGGGAAAAAAGGGCAAATCGGAAGACAAATGGGCGGTCTCTTTTCTATTCGGAGCCATCCTTAGTGTCAATTGACGAGCAAGAAGAAGAAGAAGCAAGTTGTCCGGGTAGGTGAAGTACCGCGGAGAGGGTATGGGCTATAGTGACGGAGTAAACGGTAAAAAATGATAAAAAAAGGAGATAGGGAAGGGTGAAATTGGAATTCAAAAAAATTGTCGTCTTAGTGGTACTTTATTCTCTAAATGTTGTACAATTGGATGTCTACACTGATGATTTCAGTAAGCACCTTATATATATTATAAGGATTTAGGATTAGGATATACACACTACAATTATTACCTATGTTCTTCTTATACAACTATTTTCCTTCATTTCCAATTCAAAGATAATTATGTAGAATACTATCTAAAAAGGATTATGAGTTTTGTACTTTCTTTACTTAAATTGAATATATATAGAGTAGTGTTTTCATTTACCATAATTTGAGAATGAAAATTTTACATTTGTTTTACTTTTATTTTTGTACTTAGGTGCATAGATAACTTTGTTAAGTTATATATAATCTCAATTCTCAATCATTTTTCGCTTTTTTAGTTTGTCTTATTCAAAATTTGATCCCTCGGAAAACGTCATCAACATTTTTGTTCCATATCGATTCTAATTTTAGTATTGTTACTTCAAAATTGATTACTTATAAAGAATTTTATTTAAGCAATTCAATAATTTTTTTTAATGCAGTGCTTTCGACTGAAGTAGTGGCCGCTCATCAAATATAAGTTCAAAACTCGCTTCTCACAAATCACGGTATATTAGTTAATTTCAAGGGAAG
>CAVNYN010270026.1:0-17055 GCA_963692815.1 Nyctanthes arbor-tristis
TCAAAAATTACGTATAAATATTTTATCTTCACAAAATTTTAGAAATTTTCAGGGCAACATGGGTCGTGCATATTAAAACTTAGGGTTCCATGTTAAAATGTCAATATGTTAAGAAGCGCATCCCAAGCACTTAGATGTTAATTTATATTTTTATACTTAATTGATGTGATATTTATCCCTTAACATATCCCGCAAGATGGTCGCTCATTGGATAGACCAATCTTGAAATCCGTGCACTCATTTGAGTCTTAACTGAATTGAATTGCTTCTTTGAGCTTGACAAACTCTGATACTATATTAAGACTTAAGGTTCCATTTTAAAAGGTCAACATGTTAAGAAGAGTATCATAAGTGCTTATATATTGATTTATACTTTTATGTTTAGTCAATGTGAGATTCATCCTTTAATAGTGCAAGCCTCATGCTAGATCCATCCAAACACTTCAGTATAATTCAAACAACTTGTTATTTTCTTTTTTTTTTCCTTTTTTTTGTTTATTTTTTTTCATATAAGAGAGAGATAGGGGAAGGGAAAATTAGGGGAAACGGGATGGATGTGGTTCAAACTCGAGTATCCTGCCTGAAAACTTGAGTATTCAACTATTATTGGACATTTCGGACCACATTTCCTTTCTTTCTCTTTTTCTTCTTTTATTTTTGTTATTGGAACTCCAATAATACCTACGCCATCCTCCGTGACCAAATAAAAAATCTACATATATGAATTCAGTATCTTAGTTTGTTGTTTAATTTGATAAGAGAAAAATTTAATTTGATCAAAATTTATGTATAAATATTTTCTCTTCAAAAAATTTTAGAAATTTTCAGGGCAACACGGGTCGTGCATATTAAAACTTAGGGTTTCATCTTAAAATATTAACTTGTTAAGAAGGTTGATGTGAGATTTATCCCCCTTAACATGCCCTGCAAAATGGTCATTGGAGTAGACCAATTTTGAAATTTGTGCTCTCATTTGAGTCTCAATCGGATCGAATTGCTCGTTTGAGCTTAACGGTCTCTGATATCATACTAAGACCTAAGGTTCCATCTCAAAAGGTCAACTTGTTAAGAGAAATATCCCAAGAGCTTATATATTGATTTATATTTTTATATTTAGTCAATGTGAGATTTATCTCTTAACAGTGTAGGCCTTATGCTAGATCCATCCAACCACTATAGTATAATTCAAACAACTTGTTATTTTCTCTTTTTGTTTTTCTCTTTTTCTTTTTTTTTTATATAATAGAGAGCTAGGGGAATGGAAAATTAGTGGAAGCGTGATGGATGTAGTTCAAACTCGAGTATCCTGCCTGAAAACTTGAGTATTCAACTATTGTTGGACATTTCCGACCAAGTTTTCATTTCCGACCAAGTTTTCTTTCTGTCTCTTTTTCTTATTTTATTTTTATTATTATTAATTTTATTTCTAATTTATAACACGTTCGCCAAAAACATACATGTTTGACCAATCAGCTATTACATGATCTTATCTGAGGTCATTGGATTTGGATGATCGAATCTAGTCCTTAATCCACATCAAACCAGAAATAAGTGATTATTTTTCGATCAGATTCGAATATAGACCCCGGCACTATCCTTTGAAATGCTTAATAATTAATTAATCAAAAAGTTAAGGAATATAATAAGTACATAATCCTAGAAAAATTGAGTTTTATTTATTCCTTGGTAGATAGTTGTATGGTAATTTTTTTTATTTTTTATTTATTTATTTTTTGATAAAAGATAGTTGTATGGTAATTAATCACCATTAAAGATCATACTAAATCACTTGTTTTATTACGTGATCTGTATCTGTATACGGATGGATTATTATGTGTCTATTATTATTTTTTTTTTGTACAAATTAATCCACGATCTACGTTGTAGTCAATTGTATTCGTTTTTCAATACCTCGCCTTAACAAGCCTTTGTTTAAATTATCTGATCTTACAAAAAGACTTTTTAATTAATAAGACAATAATTTCAGGGAGATGTGTATATGATGTAAAAGGATCACATGCTTAGTTGATCATGTTGTATTGACTGTTGATCTATCTTTAAATCCACTACTTGTGTATAATAAATAACTAATTAAGGATTGCTAATTAATCTATGTCACTTATTCATATCAGATAAGCATGTCGTTCTACAGGTATTGTAATAAAATGATAAAAGAAAAATGAAAACGTGAAAAAAGAAAATAAATAAAAGAGAAATCTAATAGTCGAATTTATAATTGGGACACGTTAACGAGAATATGATCCTTAATTTGCCTGACCAGATAATGAATTTGGAAACTTTCTATTCCAAATTTGGCAATTGCATAGATTACAAAATTTTATTCCAAGATTTTGCTTCCCAAAATGCTTTTGGTGACCATTCGAATTAATTACACCCTTTCAGAATCTCTCCTACCTTTCCAAAAGAACACAATTACAAAAAACGAGATAATTACAAATTCCACTAGTTTTATTGCAATTTTACATTTATATATTTGTTTCATTATATTTTCAATCAAGGCCATCGTATATTTTATACTTCCTCTGTCTTGGAAAGATAGTTCGGTAAGTAATTTTACGTGGACTAAGGATTAGTAGATAATGTGGTTAGAACATTTAATTTTATCTTATTTTTCCATATATACCATTATGTTATTAATTGTTTGAAATGTTTTCAATGCATAGGTATTTGAATAACAATAAATTAATCAAGGTGATATATAGAAATGAAACATTAAATACATGTTCAATATGATAAGTGGACTGACTATCTTTTTGGGACGAATAGAGTATCTTTTGTGGCAATAGTCCAAGAAAAGATCATTTTCGCATAGGCTGTTAAGATGAAATGATTTCTTTTGAAAAATAAACAAATATACCCCCTTAGAGCATTAAAAGTAATATTATTTAGCACAACATGTCCACTGGTGTTTGATACTATATAAATATATGGTATAGATCTACTGTGAGTAGAAAGAAATCTACGTTAAGTAAAACAAACCCCGGAATCAAATAATAATAATTAATGAATTAATTAATTAAAGGAAAATAGAAATTGTTTTCTTAATTGTGGGTGAGGTCAGATTCGATAGACTTGTGTTCTTTAAGTCGTTGACCGAATTGGATATAGATCATACGTTGTCGATGGCTCAATTCCGGGAATTCCAAATTTGAATTCACTTACAACAAATAATCTCCTGATAATTTTATATAATCTAAAAACCTGAACATTGATGTTACTAGTTGGTACAAGTTATTACAATATCTACTGATACGACATTCAAAATTGCCAATGAAAATTCACCACCATCCATATTTGGCTTAGGGATATCATCTGGCTGATTTCTATTGAGTCAGATTGAGCTCTATGTATAGAGCCTGATTGCACATATGACGTCGCTGCTTTCTATTAACAGTCGACCTTTGTAATCTGACTCAATAGAAAAACTCATATCCCCAGGCCTAAGACACAGCTTCTTCCTCTTCGTTAATTGAATGCTATCAGGCAATCGCTCAACATTTGTATATGGGGCGTGATGAGTCCACCCTCCCTGCGCAAATACAATGCGCCACTTCTTCTCTCCATACCGGGCCATATAATTCCTTTGATCCTAGTTCATTTTTATAAACTGAGAGTTTCAGATTTTAGAAGCTAAATAAAGGTTTTTGTTTCATAGGCGAGTGTGACAATGTAGCCACAACTTCTCTCCTGGTCTATTATATATATGGTGTTAGCAGTCCTATTTGACCGTCAATGATCTACAAAAACAAATGACAATGTAAATAATATTAATTTTGTAGTACACTGGAAATTATTTGGGGAAAAAAAAGCAATGGATCTTACATGATGGCTTGATCACTCTTGGTAAAAACATTAATGTTGTTGAAATCTAAAGATTCAGGGTTATAGTTTGAGGAGAATGGCAGTTTCTACTCTTGACTAAGATTATTTTTCGATATTTCAATTAGAATTGTAAAATACACATAATGGCTGATTATATATATTCTCTATTGAAGGTATTCTAATCCTTTATGTTCGAAATTAATTTTCCTAATACCATGTGACGAAGTCGTGTTTTTATTTTAGAAACAGTATGTTGGGGAGATAAAATAGATGCACGTTACAGCAATAGTAAATAAGCTTGTCTTTTTTTTTTTTTTTTTAAATTCTTCTTATTGATTTCTTTTTCTTTCTTTCTTTCATGCTTTTTTTTGGGGTTGGGTGGCGAATACTAGGTAATAACTAACACATTGTCATTCAAAAACTTTAAGAAGTTTAATAACAAAACATTTCACTCCATGTGGCAGCATCAATGCACACTATGTGTATTTCAAATTCATATAGTGTGGATCTATATAGATCATGTGAGTTAGGACGTTTTATAACAAAACCTCCAAAAAATTTTTTTATACTAATAATTAATACGTACAAATTCCACTTGAAACTTAGTGGTACAGTAACGCGATCGACAACTTAATTCGAAAGCCCCCCATAAGGTAATCTGGGCTAAATTGGAAGTAGTGATCCATGAGCCGAATTTAAAATTTCTTGTTAGACAAATACCCTATAAACAATAATGGTTTAGGAATTTAGGTTCAAAACTTCTGATTTCAGTAAGTAGCGAAGGTGAAACGGCAATACATTGGTTCAAATTTGATATTCACAGGTTATCAGGACCATCTTTTTTCTTTATTGACAGTTGGATTCTTTCTAGAAAATACTTTCTTTTTTTTTTTGGTTATTATTAGTTCATTTAAATGTAACTTTTGCTCTATGTTTTTTTATTTGTTCAATAGTAGTAAAAATGCGACTTAAACTCACATTGTAACATCACATATATAAAAATTCACCTGTTGAAAAATTTTCATTTAATTAAAAAGTCACATTGTATGACCCGACAAAAACGTGGAATCGAAGATCGAACAGTGATACAAACTCATTTTTGTATAAATCATATAATTCATCTACGTGATTAGTTGAACTAGCCTAAAAACTTTAAAGAAATTATACTTGTTTGGAAATCCTTAAATATCAAGTGGAAAAGTAGCTTAAAATAGAGATATTCCTTGGAGAATGTCAAACAAAATATATTTACTATATGAATGGAAATATGCATGAATAAGACATATAAGCTTACTCATCAAAGTTAGAGAGCGTAGGGAATGATTGCCAGGATTCCCTTTGTTCTCTGAAACCTTATGTATAAATGAATCGGATTGTTATTAGATGAGTCCACCACCCTTTAAGCAAAATCTCACTCTAACCTGTAAAAAAAACACCTATTTGTCTTGCCTTTTTCACCCAGAAAGATCCAAGTAAAAGTTGAAAACTTCCAAAATTCAGAAAAGTTAGAAAGTGAGAAAGAAAAATGTAAGTGATCTTGTACTTGGGATTGACTTGTCCCTTTCTTTTATCTTTGCTAAACTCTGGTTTTGTCTTGTTAATGAATCATGGGAGTTGTTACCGCAAAAACAATTTCGAAAGATAAGTTGTTGCTTTGCTTTTGTGCATAGCGGCTGTGAAAGTTCATCTTTAAAAAGATGAATTGCTATCATGTGTCTTTCCCCACAGAATTTCAGAATTTTACTTGAGTTCGGGTCATCGTATCGGCGTCAAGACGCCCTCTTTGAACAAGTTCGATTCCGGTTGCGGGAGGCTAATGAGGTAGTCTATGAACCAATCTTTTCATATATCGTACCGACCCAACTTGTTTCACAAGCGCTTGGGGAAATCAATGGAGCAATTCGGGCCCTAAAAAGTCATTTTTTTACCGAGATAATCTATGAACCAACCTTTTCGTATACGGTACCGACCCAACTTGTTTCGTAGGCGCTTGGGGAAATCAATGGAGCAATTCAGGCTCTAAAAAGTCATTTTTTAAAAGAAATTCTTGCGTGTGCATAGGTTAATCACTGAATATGTCTATTCACTTTTCCCATGTTTTCTAAAACGTTAGATGATCAAATTGAACTTCTTTGAAGTGACCCAAAGCACTCGGGGGTGTTGCCGGACGGACGTACTTGCACATATGTGACGGAACAAGACATTTGGGGATACTACGATGGGTATCCAGCCATTCACCAATATATCACCACTCAAGTATAAATCGAGTACTACAACTTGGGACCATGCAAAGAATAGATCAAGACCGAGTATTATGAGGGCAATAAATGGGAACTTCCATGAGTGAAACTCTATAAGTACTTAACTTATTTTGACATATGGTATGTGGCCTCTAGTATAGTAGTATGAAAATCCACTTATGTATGGTGGTGAACTCTAGCAAGGAAAAAGGAGATCTTTTGATTATAATATAACATCTCCTTACTTAACTTTATAACCTTTTGTAATAGTGACTATGATGAAGTAATGAAGTATTTTATGAATGATGTGATTGTCTTATATATCTTTGGAAAGAACTAATGAAGAAGCCTAAAATCTGTACTAGAACATATCTAGAACACAAAACTGAAGGTATGACACTATAGTTACTTTAATAAAAAGTATCGATACTTCTGCTAGTATTGACGAAGCGGAGAGTACTATAGTCAATTAAAAGTACTGATACTCCTTCTAGTATCAATGAAACAGAGGGTGAGTGAGGTAGCTGAAAGTATTGATATTCTTACAAATATCGATAAATATGGAAGCGGGAAGATTTGACTAAGTATTGGATGAACTTATCTTTATAAGGGGATAATGTGGCGTGGTTCAATTTTTGATCAAGAAAACATATATTAAACAAGTTATGAGTTAATGCCTTTAAACGTGGATTTAAAACGAAAATTTAGTGTAACACAATAAGTAGAACAAAATTGATGTAAAGTAAATAACTTAATAACAAAGACTATGATTCACCAGTAAAAATAAAGGTGCGCTACACACATTTCAGTTTAAAATAGAAAAAGTGAAAATCAATCTGATATTTGTAAATTAAATATGAATTTTCCTATCATTTTAATTAAATAGTAATACAATCTCTTAAAAAAAAAAAGTAATACAAATGGGACTTAAAGTCACGTGTAGAAATTTTGTCAAAATTACTTTTTTGTCAAAAAGTCACATATATAAAAGTACACCTATTGAAAAAGTTATATTTAATTAAAAACTAACATCTATATACTAATTAAATGAAAGAAGTTGTAGTACTTTTGTACTGCAGTTTTCTACCCAAAAATCTGTTAAAAGGGTCTTTTTAGATATTTTGTTTCATATTGCGCTAACCTATGTTGTATTCTAAATTTTCAATTTTCTTAAAAATTTTTTATTCACTTTTGCCTTATTTATCACCATTTTGAAATAATATTCACTATTAAATTTAATAACTAATAGATAATTATTATCATTTAATTGTTTAAATTATAGATAAATCTAATTATATAATTGTCTAAACATATCTTGAAATTTATAGTTCATAATAATTAATTGAAATTAAGCATATATATTGTTAGTTTAAGTTAATTGAAAATTATAATTGTCAATTTTTTCTTAAGTTTTCCCAGTATAAATGAATATTTGTGACGACCCGCCCTGTTATTTTCAAAGTTTAACCTTTACCTGGCAAAGTCAAATGCGTAATATATTAAGTCAATGTCAAATTTGGACCAAGATGTATTAATTTAAATTTTAGGGTTACCATTTAAGTAATTAAATACGTTTGGATTTTATATGGAAATATATTATAGGTTTGCTAGTTAAATGAAGTAAAACATGAACTTAAGAACCTAAATGAAATAAGATATAAAGTTAAGGACTTAGTGGACAAAAATGTGAAATTAAATGAAATTGTCTATTGTCTTTTGGATGGAAAAACCAAGAGAAATGGAGAATGGAAGAGAGAGGGAGAAACCGAGAGGGAGTCGGGAGAGAGAGAGAGCACAAACGAGGAAAAAAAAAGAGGGAAAATGGGAGAATTGAAGAAGAAGACCAAGGAAGTATCAACCTATGTAAGTAATACTCACTTTCTAGCTTTGATTTCACGTAAATTTTAAGGTTTAGTTTTCTTGTAGGGATGATATATTTTAGTTTCTTTAAGTTTAAATGTTGTGAAAATATACTTAAACATAAAATTGAAATCATACAAGGTTTAGTATAATATATGCAAAGTAAGTTTATGAAACAATAGTTTAAGAAGGGAAAACCAAGTTGAAAATTTTGAATGAGAGTATTATTTAGGGCTTTAAAATGAAAATTCCCATGAAATTGAGTATTGTGTTATAATCTTAGTATTTATGGATTTATTGATATAGAATGGTGATTTGAATCTAAAATGGAATGTATGAAGTTAATATGGATTTTGTGGAAATAAGTATGTAAATATGGAAATTTTGTTTAATGCTAAGAATTAGTGCAACTTGTAAGAAGAAGTAGTTAGGCGTGGAAATTATTATGTTATATTGTTTTGCACTTCAATTCTAGAAGATTATAACTAATAGTATATATGGAATTTTAGTAAGATACAAGCTAGGAAATGATCTTCTATGCATTATTTATCATCCGGATTTCGAATAACTCCATTTGGAGACCTGTAAGAGTTTTTATGACATGTTTTGTGAAAGTGGTCAGGGGGCACTCGAGAACAGATTATTTGGAGGTTGAAAAATATTTTGGTATTCCTAATGTAGTTTTCTTTAACTAAATTCCGCATGATGAACTTATATGATTTTTCTACATTCTGGGAGAATTTCCTAAATATACGACACTTTTCTTGATTTTTAAATGGTTTTGAATGGGCATATCCAAACAGGGAAAACTTAAGGATCCTTGTTGAAAGAGTTGAACTAAGTCTTGATTCAATAAGTTGTTACCATGATTTAATACAATAATATCATGGTAATTGAGGAATTTGGTGAGGTCGAGAATAAATGCAAGTAACGAACGATTTAATATATAATATCAAACGTGGAATGTTGTTATGGGCTAAAGATTTATGTTTAAGGATGACAAGTTGGTTTTTATGTTTGGAGGGAATCTAAGATTTTAATATGTGGTATCATTATAATTCCTAAGATGTAGTGAAGTCTAGAATAATCATATCAAAAGAACAACTATATATTTAATTGGAAAGTGAAGGAATCTTAGGAAATTTAATGGAATAGAGAAGTTGTAATGCCAAGGAAGTTTTACGTTCTAGTTTACGTAGAGAATTGAGTTATATGTGTGAATTAAGAAATAGAAAGGAATTAAATGCTAAGTAGAATTTTCATATGATGTCACAGGAAATGATAAAGGCTAAAAGGAAGTGAAACACGAAAGGATGCTACTTAACCGGTGAGTGGAGATTCTCCTCTTATTTCTTTCTTCTAAACGAAAGTTGAATTATACTTGATCTCACATAAAACTTGCAATGATTTACGATGATGACGTATTTCTACAAAAGTTCACAAAAGTTGATATTTTCTTTAGAAAATTTCACGTGGAGGTTATATGAAATGACGCTTCACGATTTTTAGAGAAATGTTTGATTAGAAACATTATTTATAATGCATAAAAACCCCAAATTTGTATCCAATGTTATGACTATGCTGTCTATGGGCAAAGAGGACTATATGGCTCAAGTTTACAAAATGATACGCCGCCAACAGGTGAAGGGGCCTACGGCTCAAGCTGACCAAATGAACGCCGCCCAGGCGAAGAGGCCTATGTGCCAGCTATGGCTCAAGCTGGTTGTTGTGCCGCCTAAGGCGAATGAGTCATAAGGTACCTATGATCCAAACTGATGTCTACGCGCGTATAGTTTGATATTATGATCATGAGATGTTAGATACTCTTTGGGGAAAATTCTATTATGATCTCGAAATGAAATGAATTTTACGATGTTTTCTAGTGAATTTCATGATGATTATTAAATGAATGATGTTCATAATGTTTTCTAGTGAATTTTATGATGATTGTGAAGTGAAATAATATTCATGATGTTCTCCAACATGTGATAATTCTACAAATGTTCATGTAATGCTGAATTTACATTTAAAGTCAGAAAATTCCCAAATGCACTTGAAAGTTTTATTCGAGATTTTGTAAAATTTATGCTTTGACTTTTCAAAGCATGCTTAATTATAAAACTCTACTCATTGGGCTAATAAACTCACATGTATTCCAAATGATCTTTTTTTCATGTAGCAATTGGAGTTTGGACAACATATCAGTATCGAGCCTGCTATTTTCGAGAATCGAGCTTGTGACGACCCGCCCCGTTATTTTCAAAGTTCAACCTTTACCTGGCAAAGTCAAAGGTGTAATATATGAAGTCAATGTCAAATTTGAACCAAGATGCAGTAATTTATTCTTTGAGTTATCATTTAAGCCTTAAATATGTTTGGGGATTCATGTGGATAAGTTGGTAGTTAAATGAAATAAAGAATGAAGTCAAGGATTAAAGTGGAAACAAAAAAAAAAAAGGAAAGAGTAAGAAATCAAGTTTCGAGTCCAGAGAGTTCTCGAGAGCTGGACCATTTGATACTATATATATGTATTATATTATACAAAACAATTACAAGACAAAACACAAACAAAGAAGCAAAGAAGGAAGAAAGAAGACGAGGCCACATTCTGCCAACTTTTCGTGAAGAAAGAAAAAAAATGGAGGGAAATTGGAAAAAGCTTGAGACCAGGAGAAGGGGAAAATTCAACTATGTAAGTGTTATTTGTTTTTCTAGCTTTAATTTATATAAGTTAAGATGAAACTTTCATTCAAGCTTTATGGAATTTTCTTGTGAAATTATTCTTAGACATGAAACTAGAGTCATACAAGGCCTAGTATAGAATTATGTGAAGTTCATATATGAAATCATAGTTTAAGGAAGAAGATTAAAGCTGAAAATTTATCAATGGAGTATTGTTGGGACTTTAAAATAGAATCCCTTCCAATAGTTAGTTAAAAGATGCTTTTGGAATCTTCAATAGAAAATGTGAAATTAAGAGTGGATATAAACTTTAGTTAATAATATGTTTAAGGAAAGATTTAGAGAAATATACATATATATATATATATACACACACACACTTGAAGCTTATTTCTTGAGTGGAAATAATCATTACAAAGAAGTCTATTAGTATGCTATTGGGAGCCGCCAACTAGCAAACCAATTAGCACTAATCAACTAATGTAATGAAAGCTAGTCAACACATAAGGCACACAAATGTATACACTATATTCCACAGAGACTAGTTGTTGGAAATCAAAGGATATTATATATGGATGCATGAGGATGATTGATAAATTTTGAACTATTAGGTAAGCTAGGAAAGAAGCAAGTGAAAAGAGAGAAAAATATGGAAAATGAAGCTATATTTGGAAGTATGTAAAAGTATAAGTATTTAAAATAGAAGAAGTTCATTAGAAAGGAATTACTTAAGTGTATCCTTACCTCATGATAGAAGATGTGAATATTAAGACGATTGCTAAAGATTAGTTAACAATACAAAGATAGGAATAAACTAGTATGATTAGTGACTTAAAAGAAGGGAGACTTCGAAGGATATGGATTCAATTCCCAATTTTAAGTGAAAAGGAGATTTTATTGAGCTATCATAAAGTATTAGATATAAATATCAAGAGAATATCTTACACATTATTTGGAATGATGATATAAATGACAATAACTATTGTCGAAGGAGATATTAAGTGTTGATATTTTAAAGATGTGAGCATATGATAATTGTAAAAATAATTGACATCAAGACGCTTTATTAGAAAAGAAAAGATGAAATTGACATGAATTTTAAGGAAATAAATGGGATATGACTTAAAGAGTAAATATGTGTTAATATAGGGGATTAATGAATTATATTGTAAACAACTAAATAAGTTGGGACGTAGAACAAGTGAATGGCAAATGGGGAAAATGAATGAATGAAATGATTTGAAAGTTATGAAAATAGAATTACTGGACACAAGATTTTATGAGAAAAAGGAATTGAAATCTGAGTCTTTATGTTATATTACAGGAAACATGAAAGGAGCTACATGCATATGGCTACTTAGGGGGTGAGTGGAATCTTTCTCTTCTCTTTTTTTTTTTTTTAAATGGAAATTTATTATGTTTCGATTTCGCATGAACTTGTAATGTTTTATGACGATCATGTATTTTCATGAAATTTCACAAAGATGATACTTTCTTCAGAAATGTGCATGGGGATATTTATGTAAAATGATGCCTCATGAACTGTAGAGAAATGTTTGATTTGAAAATGTGATTTATGAAATGATGTATCAAAACCCCCAAAGTTGTGTCCTATGTTATGATATGCCGCCTACGGGCGAAGGGGCCTATGGCTCAAGCTGACCAAATAAACGCCGCCCCGGGCGAAGGGGCCTATGTGCTAGCTATGGTTCAAGCTGTTTAATTGTGCCGCCTAGGGCGAAGGGGTCATAAGGTACCTATGGCCTAAGCTGATGTCTACGCGCGTATGACTTGATATCATGATCATGTGATGTTGGATATTCTTTGGGGATGATTTTACAATGATCTTGGAATAAAATGATATTCATGATGTTTTCTAATGAATTCTATAATGATTATGAAGTGAAATGATGTTCACGATATTTTCTAACATGTGATGATTCCATAAAGGTTGATGTTATGCTAGATTTATATTTGAAGTCATGAAATTTCCAAACGAGGTTGAACATCTTGTTCAAGATATTTCAAAAGTTATAGTTCAACTTCTAAAAACATGTTTATTTATAAAACTCCACTCACTGGGCTAATTAACTCACATGTTTTCCAAATGATTCCCTTTTCAGATAGCAATTGGAGTTTGGGCAACACATCAAGATCGAGTATGCTATTTCCAGAATTGTGCCGCCACATAGAGATGGTTATGGGTTGTTATTATGAATTATAGGCTTTGATATGATTAGTTTATTAGTATACATTGGGATTCCGGGTGAAGCATACTTGGTTTAGCATAATTTTCTTACATGAAATATTGTTATTGGTGACGACGGGGAATTATTATATTGTGGAGTGTATTTGGGTTTGATATTGAATGTTATGCAGGTTGGTTGTTAACAATATAAGAAGGTTGGTTGTTAACAATATAAGAGGAGATGTTGTCGAAAATTTTCTAGAATAAGTGGTATATTCATGAGCCTTGACGGTAAATTCTAGCTTCTAGTTGGAATTTATCGTCGGCGCACATCAAACTTCTAGTATGTTAGATGTACTGGGAGTGGGCGTGTCAATTATAATGAAATTGATTTGCTATAAGATTTGCTAATCCTTTGATTTATAAGGTTGACATGTGTAAGATTATTAGCATATAGTTGGAAATTGGATGAATCATGTTTGGTTTAGTATATTGTTTGATCTATGAAGTGATGTTACTTATAATGAGAAGTTATTAGTTTGTGAGAGGTTAATGTGTTGGCATTGGGAATTAATACAGGTTAGTTTTGTTAATAAAATAAGGGAGATGCTGTCAAAATTTTTCTAGGATCATTAGTAGGTGCACGAGCCTTGACGGTAAACTCTGACTTTTAGTTGGAATTTATCGTCGGCGCACATCATACTTTTAGTAAGTTAGAGATGTTCAGAGTGTGGCGTGTCAATATTAATAATTACGACTATTTTATATATAACTACATTTATATCTTATTAATTTATATAAGCTTCATCATATCTGACTTTATAAATTTCGAATAAGAAATATTTTCACTGTACACATAAGCACTCAACTAGCAATTATTTTGTACGATGTCATTTGTCTAAATTAGTGCAAAAAATAAAATGATATTTATTGCATTAACGATAACAATTGAGTTAAAATTTGTTGTAAACTATAGTTTCCTTAATATAACAAGAAAAATACTATATTATTGCTTGACTGATGTTAAAACTTAATTATTCTTTATTGGGTAACGTAACCTTATAAAATTTCACCATACTAAAAAAAAATTATAAAATTTCATATTATTTATTTTTTAAATAATTTGATATGTTTTTTCTCTCGTGCAATGCAGAGGTGAGAATTTAGTTTTAGTTTAAAATAAAAAAGTGACAATCAGTGTGACATTTCTAAATTAAATGTGACGCATTTTCTATATGTTACCCTCTTTCTATATGTATCATTTTAGTTAAATAGTTATACTAGTATGACTCAAATTCAAATGTAGAAATTTTGTAAGATTCAATGTTACTTCTTTCCCCATAAACTCACATATATAAAATTCACCTATTGAAAAAGTTACATTTAACTAAAAAGCCACATTTCAGTTTAAAATAGAAAAAATGACAATCAATATGATATTTCTAATTTAGTATCACTTTTTCTATATATATATATATATATATATCATTTTAGTTAAATAGTAATACTGACGTGACTTAAAATCATGTGTAGAAATTATGTCACATTCCACGTTGCTTTATTGTCAAAAAGTCATATATAAAAAAATCCACCTAGTGAAAAAGTTACATTTAATTAAAAAGTCACATTTCAATTTAAAATAGAAAAGTGACAACCGGTGGGACATTTCTAAATTAAATGTGACTTTTCTTATATGTATCATTTTAGTTAAATAGTAATACTAATGTGACTTTAACTCACATGTAGAAATTGTCACACTCCGTGTTACTTTTTTGTCAGAAAGTCATATATATTAAAAATTTGACTATTGAAAAAGTTACATTTAATTAAAAAGTCACATTTCAATTTAAAATAGAAAAATGACAATCAGTATGACATTTCTAAATTAAATGTGACATTTCCTATATGTACCCTTTTAGTTAAACAGTAATACTATTGTGAGTTAAAGTTGCGTGTAGAAATTGTCACATTACATATTAATTTTTTTGTCTGAAAGCCACATATATAAAAATTCACTTATTTTAAAAGTCACATTTAATTATAAAGTCACATTTCAATTTAAAATAGAAAAAGTGACGATCACGGTGACATTTCTAAATTAAATGTGACTTGTCCTATATGTATCACTTAGTTAGATAGTAGTAATTTAGTCACATTCAATCTTACTTTTTTTGTCAAAAAGTTACATATATAAAAATTCACTTATTAAAAGGTTACATTTAATTAAAAATTCACATCTCAGTTTAAATTAGAAAAGTAACAACTGATTTGACAATTTTAAATTAAATGTGTTTTTCTATACGTATCAATTTAATGTGGTTTTTTCTACACAAATCGTTTAAATTAAACGGTACAAATTTGATTTTTTAGTTCAATAGTAAGTCACATTTTTCAATTAAAAAGTCACGTATAAAATCGAGAGAGCCATGTTTAGTTTTAATGTGACATTTTAATTGTATTTATTACTTTTTAAATTTCTATATATGTGATATTTTTACTAATCAATTATTCTATCTGTAACTTTTTATATATGTGACTTTTTAACTAAATAGTAACAAACTAATAATATGATTTTTAGAAGACAATATAAAATGAAGAAGATTACCTAATAATTTACAAGAACTAAGTCAAAGGAAAAAAAATAAAAGTAAAAGATAGAAAAACACATGGGCCATTCAAAAAAAAGTGGAAAACACGTAGGTAGGAGAGAGAAGAAGCAAGCAGTGAGAGAAAAGAGATGCTCCACCATGAGGCGAAAAATGGTCGTTTGTCGTATTTTTACGGCACCAACTTATTTGCACGTATTTTTCAAACTTTCTGATAAGAAAAAGTAGCTAGCCTAATTTTCCCAAATTTGTCAGAGGAAATCAGGAACGGCGCCCGTATCATCATCATCTTCATTATCATCATTTTTATTTGTTTAAATTGCAATAAAGGTCCCCAATCTTCGCTTTCATTTTCACTTTCATTCCTTACCTTTATATCCTGATCTGGAGGCCAACACCTTTTGAGAAATTGGCACATCTATCCAAATGGATATATCTTATCATTAAAATATTAAGGACTGTTTAGTAACTAATCAAATGAGATCCTATTATAATTGAAATTTAAATTAAATTTCAAATTTATATCAAGTGAGAGTACAGAAAAGTGATATATGTACCAAAAAATGAGATGTGTGCATAAAGAAAAAAATTTCACATCAAGTTTCACATGGTCTTTTTGTCATTATGCATATATATGTTATTATTTTGTATCTTGCTTGAATTGAATTTGAAATTTAATTTTAATTATAATAAGATCACATATAATTGGTTATCAAATAGTTCCTAATGCATGGTTTAATAATAAAATATATCCATTTGGATGAAGGTGCCAATTACTCAAAGATGGTGGTTGGGGTGGCGGTCTCTTAGTCTATATCTAAAGGTTGGGGACATAAAGTACAAATTAGTGCAGGTTGAGGACCTTTGCTGCAATTTACCCTTTATTTGTTTATTTATTTTTGAAAAATACTACTACTGCTATTATTGTTATTTGGATTTGAATTGGTTTGTGCATGTGGAGCCTGTCTCTCCGTTGTATGAATCTACAACTTGTTCATGCAAGTTGAGTGTGTATAGATGATTATTAAATACAATAGATTCATCAAAATTAAATGTAAGTGGATCATGTTTAAATACAAGTGAATGAAATTGCAAGAGGATTATATATTGAAGAAGCATTCTTAGACATGTAAGTGGGGACCAAACAAATAGATTATTAGTTTAATACAACTACAACTTTACAAGTTGATATCAAGATTAGATATTTTAATTACAAAGTTGCAATTTATAATTGCCATTTTACCCTTCTATGTATCTATAAATAGGAGTGGTATGCTTCCTTCTAATCACCAATAAAAAGAGCAAAAATTTCCTTTCGATAGTTTCTTCTCTTGTCATTCTCTATATTCTTCAATAGTGTCTTTAGTTTCTTTGATTTTATAACACATTATCAGCACGATATTTTAGCCTATTGAGCATGGTGTTATAACCAAAGTAAGTGAAGATCTACACAAACTATTCTTTCCTCACATCGGAGGTATATCTTAGAATTTTTGCATATACTTTTGTTCAAATAGCATGACTCTTAATTTTGTGTGCTATTTGAACCAAAAAAAAGGATGAAAAAATTCTAAACAATAAAAGAGTTGTGCTATTCTTTAATTTTTTTTAAGTAAGGATCGAATATACTATTGAA
>CAVNYN010270027.1:0-46901 GCA_963692815.1 Nyctanthes arbor-tristis
ACTCCAGAGTTGGCCAATGTAGTTGATGGAGTGCTAAAGTATATTGCTCAGTCTAACTCGTAAGTTGTGTTTTTTATACCAAGTATGAATATCTCTTTTTGGTTTGTTCTTTACTTCCAATGGTGCCTGTAACTACTGTCATTAGGATTGCTTGGGAACATATTGCTATGCGATCTCAAGCTTTGGTGTGTCTTAAACATTTCCCCATTGCTCTCCAATTCGCATGGGACTTGTTGGCTAGCTTACCAGGTTGATTATCCTTGATTCAAAGAGATTCTTACAAAGTGGCCACCAGATATAAGTTTATACTCCTAGAGACATTCTTGAGTTGATTTCCAAAGCTTTTGTTTCCAATGTCAGGCACACACTTGTGGATTTGTGCATATATGTGCATAATATATGGATTTTGTATGAGATCCTTACCTTCATCTGTTAAGAGACTTTTTTCCAAACATTGTATTGGGACTAATGGCAATTGGTTATGTTTTCAGGCTTTAGCTGCATCTTCATTGAACCTAATGACATTTAGGTTACAACATTGTGTCCATTGTTTGCCACTTGAGCACAGAAACTCATATGTCCTAAGAACGCTTGCCTGCTTTTTAGTAGTCTTCCCTGAGGACCCACCTAAACCCCTAGAGCCAACATGGTTTCTTCTCAACTTGATAACTGTCCTGTGTTAGATCTGGGTTCTCCTGTTGATTGGTTGCTCATTCAGAACTATATCTGATATTCTCCAAGTACCCTTTTTTTCCCCTGCATTAACCCAATGGTCTTGTAGTTTCTGTAGTCGTATGAGTTTCTCTATCTGCCTTTCTATCATAATCTATTATTATTGACTTGATGGGAAAAGCTGGGAAGATCTGGTCTTTGCTTCTGTGAGCTACCTATAAATATAATATGAGTTCTTGTACACAGCTAATGGGATTCATTATCATCCTGTTAATTTTTTCCTCAGACGTGCGGTACAGGAATAATAACAAAAGCCTTTTATTCTCAATAAATTTGGTGTTAGTTGCATGAATCCTTGGCTACAGTTCATGCTGTTCTTGCTGGATGCTCTACTAGTACATTTTAAAACTAGATCATTGGGAACATGCCACGATAGTTCCAGTGTACCCCTCTTTGCTTCGAGGGTTACCATTGTTAGAGTGATTTTTTTGGGGTGCCTGGCTATTTCCTCTTGATGCAGCATTAATAAGATCTGGTCTTTCGTGATACAAAAGCTCTCTCTGGAAACATTCCGGCGGCCGGCCATTCCACCACCGGAATGGCGGCATTCCGGCGGCAAAGGTCAGGGACGATTTGTGAAATTGCAATTTGGTATTATTTTGGGTTATACTTTTATGATATGCCCGTTTCTAGCGAACTTACATCCCTCTGTTGAGTTTCTGTTCTATCTAAGCTGATTGAATTGTACGCGACAACGCCAGATTTTCTTACTCATATCATAATTATAAGAAAGCAAAGCCTCTCCCTTGTAATCTAGCAGGATCTCCCCATTAACAAGGCATAAAATCCGTACAAGTCCACCTCCAAGACAGATCCACCTATTGTGATCAATCCAAAATCCATCCTAGAGACTATACTGCATTACCCAAGAATTTTCCTCTCCGTATTCTTTCGTCACCCAAATTTGCACCCGCCCAGCTGTTGCATCAACTATTCTCACTGCAACCGAAAGACAACCCCCAGAAACAAGAAGTCCATATCTTGTAATACATGTTTCAAAACTTATCTCTACCGGCATAGGGACCTTTCGAAATGAATCCTCTTCAAGGTCAAATGATATTACACTTCTGCGCCCTGTACTTACCCAGTGAAGTCTCCCACAGAACAAAACTCCTTCATAAGATTCTCGGTCTGGTTTATAAGGCAACTCTCCTATGCTTCTCCATTCGTTCCTACTGAGACTATATACCTGGGCCTCTGAGCTAGGACAATCACCATCATCATCCACCAGAGAGTAACCTATCCTGACTAGTTTATGGTAAAGCTTCAGTTTAGATGCTAGAATGTTTCTAACTTTCTATTATTATTATTATTATTATTATTATTATTATTATTATTATCATGTTAAGCATCTTCCACTTAACTGAACAATGTAAGTGCTATAAGGGAAATCCTACGGCATTTTTCTCCATTTCATCTAAATTCTTCAAAGCTAGAGGCCGGATGACAACAAAATTTACATTGCCATTCACATCACATTACAAGAACGAGATGATAAACGGCAGTCAAGTAATAATAATTCCATCAAAAATGCAATGTCACCATAACATAGCATGAACGTCCTGCTGATTCTTATTTTCTCTTTAACAAGATTCAATTCCAGCTCCTCCTTCATATTCCCTATTGCAACAAGCAACACAACAATATCCATTGGACATAACATTTTCTTTTGAAAATACACGTTTCCCTCTCAAGCCTGTGAGCTTCCTGAAGTAAACCCAGCATTTTTGTCCTTGCTCAAGCTTGAAGATGTAAATCAAGTTGCACTCACCATGTTCCTACAACAGAACAATTTAAAAAATATATAAAAAATAAAAAACTGAAATCATACTGATTTGTGTGAAAACTGAATACCCACCAAATTTCTTCATGCTAGATGTGGGTAAATATGCGATGCACCATAAGTTTTTCCTCTCTATATTTGTTTCGGACACTAATTTGGCTTCTTTCAGTAAAGAGGTCTATTCTAAGGTTATTATTATTAAATATGTGAGTTATTCTCTAAGTAAACGCTCTTTGTTTCCCTAAAGTCCAATGCATCAAGTTCATTAATTACTTAATCCTCATTTCATAGGCACTGTATTTTCCCAAGTATGGGCATAGTTCTTGGAGCCATGCCCATTAGCTATATAAGGCATGATCGGGCAATGTATATTCATGTATTTCTTTCTTCTTCTTCTTCTTCATGATTATTATTATTATTATTATTATTTATTTATTTATTTGGGTACATCTTTATATAACCACAAGTTATATTTACCTGTTATTATACATAATATTGATGCCAACTCATAGTTCAACTTCATACTGGTTAGATTTTTGTGAATTGTTCTTCCCATGAAATGCATGGATGAAAGACTAGTCGCTTAGAGATCGGAAGAGCACACGTGTTTGGTCAATATATTACCAAATCTACCAAAGCAAGTTTAAAATTTTTCTCTGTGAAGGACCTTAAAGTCCAGTAAATCCTACTCATGGTAACTATACTTTTATTTTACTGGACCTTAAAGTCTAGTAAATCATACTCATGGTAACTATACTTTTATTTTACTGGACCTTAAAGTCCCGTAAATCCTACTCATGGTAACTATACTTTTATTTTAATGTCAATGTAACAATAATCCCTCTGCAATTCTCAACTTATGTTAATAGAGAAGGAAAGGATGGTGCATGTATCTATTATATGTTGGTGTGATTATTTCACTTGAAAAATTAGAAACCTGTAAAGATAGAACTTATGCATCGCAGTTGCATTCTTTATAAAGCATTTAACGTTTGTACTTGTGTTACTATAAAAAGATAACTTACATGGAATACGGTGCTGGATCAACCTCCAGAGGATTACCCAAAACCATGTTAGCAATCATTTCAGCAGTTCCCAAAGCCTGATGAAAAGTGAAATTCTTTTTAGAAGAACTAAAAGTAGTAAGAAAGTGGAAACTATTTTAGTATGGAAAGGAAACCGAAAAAAGAAAAAGGGAAAAAGTTCCAAAGAGACCAAAAACAGCTTGATAACGCTTCTTTTATAAGGCAGAATGCATTGTGTTGAAAGTACTCAAGAACAAGCACATTATCCGGAGAGGGGAAAAAAGGGAAATCACCAATGAGAGTCCTTCTCCTTCGTGTCCAGCAGCAAGAAACATGTTTGATACTGTAGGAACTTGTCCAATCACTGGCTTCCCATCAGGCACTAGACCAAAATAAAATATCATAAAGATTTGTTCATGACAAATTTTGGTATCTACTTTAAGTGAAATCATAGCAAAGTTTTCTTGGCAAACTTACTGTATGGTCTCAGTCCAACTCTCACTTCTCTGCTTTTGCTGAACTCTCCGAGAGATATCTGTTTTAATTTAGGAAAGAACTCCCCAGCCCTTTCCCATATCTGAGTGATAATAGATTCATCTACATCTGTGTTGAATCCCACAAGCTGGCGGCTGCTACCTGCAAGAGCAGATAAATATTAAGTAAAGGTCAGGCGTATAACCACATGGGCCTATTCTTTTTCTGATGTATCCCCTCAAGTATGGTTGGGAATTAATTATAATCAGTTCTAAGTAATAAAAGAAAAGAAAAAATTGGTGGATAATTGTGTAGTATTGGTGTGTCCCATGAAATGGGAGGATAAGAGGTAGGTTGGACCAATATGTCTGTAAAATAACAGGGGCTCAACTTGATGCAAGACGGTGCAACTCATGGTCACCTACAGTAACAGATTCATATAATAACAAACTAGTATAATTGAAACTTTGATTATGCAACAGTGGATGTAACAAACATATAAGCTGCAAACAATAAGGTCGGTTTTGTGGAATGATGTAGCATAAAGCTGGATCCTCATGATAACAGATGGCAAGGTGGATGTAACAAGATGACAACTTGAATTTTGAGTGAAGTTGATGGCCCATTAGCTAAATGTTCATCACGTCCATGACTTTAGAAAAATTATGGCATTCACAATTTCACATATGAATGGACCCGGTCCAAACCGGAAAGCATTTTGAGATTTAATAGTCAATTCGTAAACCAATTAATAACAAGCTGTACATCTATCAGTTTACAACAATTCTTTGTCTCTTCAATCATGAATTCATGATCCACTAGAAATGATCTATAGACACTTCTTTAGGTTTCCATGAAATTAGAATTTATCTTTTCCACGAAATCTTACTTACTTCCAGTAGGTATTGGAGTTCTTTTCTATTGATTTGAAGATATCCTAGTCACGCTTTACCCTGGACTTATCCTATTTTAACTTTTCCTCATTAGAATATGCTGAAGAGCCCACAAATAGGCCAGACTATTTCGAAAAAAGAATAATTGAATCCAGAAAGTTCTCTCATCTCGGATTTGAGTTTAAACTACTAAAATCACCAAATGCTTACTTTGATATCCACAGTTATACCTCTTTAAATCTTTCCAGTTATGTTTAAACTAGTCAAATGTTTTCGATAAACTCTTTGCTGGAATCACTTTGATGTGACGTTGCTTCTCTTATATGCCTTTCAATAAAACATCATTGGAAGTCAAAAATAGAAGGAAAGAAATTTGAAGTATGAGCTGATAGGCATTACAGCACACGCATGGCTTCTCACTTCATGTGTTCACACTCGCTTTAAATTGTCTTGATATGCTACCTTGTGGAATATGATATTAGTATAGGTATAGCTCCTCAGTTCATTTTATACATGCTTACATCCTCAGTGCATTTTATATTTTTACAATATATCAGAAAAAGGGTCTGGAACAAAGACTATAACCAACCAGTAGTACATAAAAATCTAGGCTTTATTCCAAAAGCATATATCTATTTGCGAGAATATGCAAGACAATCTACAGACCTTTTTGCAATTGCTATCAAAAAATTTGATCCAAGTCATAGTGGCAAGCATAATAATTCATGTAAATATCATAGTGACAACAAATCTTCAGATAGTTCAACGCCATTGAGTCATGCTGCAGGTGCTTCCTTCACCATCTTATATAAACATAAATCTATATTGCGCATCTCATACATATGCTAGAAAGAGATACAGAAAGCAAGAAACAAGGAACACAAAGAGTCAAAAAGTTACCAAGAACCAGCCTTCCCAATGTGTCCATGGTGGCTGTCATTGAAACAGATGCGATGCGTGCATCGTATCCAGACCCTGAGTTGGAAGTAGACGAGCTTAGGGGTGCAGATTTATGATTGACATATCCCAACTCCATGAGGCCATGGTTAAGATTAAAAGGCTTGAAATTCTCAATAACAAGCAGATGTCCCTGCCACAAAATAAAAGAGATCGGGCTTCTTTGTTTAGAGATAGCTAAAAGCTAGCATAGGAAGTCACGCACAAATTTCAGAGTAATCTGAGATTACTAAAAGGCGGAATTCCACAAAACCTCCAAAAGGGCCCAACTCTTACAAGAGTTGAAGAAATTTTAGCATTCAAAGCATTCCATGGCCATTCATGTCAGACTTTGATATTCAATTTCTCCTTTCTTTTGAGAATAAGGACAGTAAAAAAGGGATTTCAGCACAAGAAATAAACAAATACGTGGACACTAATCCAATGTGCAGTTTCACAGAGATCAGCTAATGCATTTCAAATTTAACATAATTGAACAGTAAATATGGAATTGGGAGATGATTAGTATTCTAAAACCTTTTCTCTAATCAAGGGAGGAGAAAAAGAGAAGTGAAGGAAATGGCACTTTCCTTGTTTCTTTTGGAAATTGAGAATTGGGATATGTATGTATACATCATCTCTATTAAAACCATTACAGAATTGAAGAAATAAAAACCATCTCCTACCCCAAAAGAAAAGAAAAATCCTGCAAAATCATCATATCCTTTCATATTTCTTACTTCCATATCCTTTTGGACCTCCTAGAACCCAAAGAAATGACAACCAAGATACTGAAATAATTCAAATCAAGAAGCATCACAAGTCACAACTCAAACATAAAATTCTAACCTTTCGAGGCTTTACTGGAAAATCTAATTCAACTTCTGAATGGTTAATCAGGTCATGCAACACTGAACCACTCCAACAACCTGTGGCCACAATTAATGCTTTCTTACTGTACAGCATGTTCTTGGAAGTCTGAACTGCAAAAACATCCCCACTGCTCTCTGATCTGAACAGAGACATGTAAAGAGCATTAACATAATAATATCACAGTAAAACAGCCCCCACAAGTATTCTACAGAGACATGTAAAGAGCATTAACATAATAATATCAAAGTAAAACAGCCACCACAAGTATTCTAATTAGAAGTTTTTGCTTTGAGTAATGCCACATAGCACCACCAGTCTAGGTGGCAACCAAAGTGGCATCAAACGATAAGTGAAACTAAATGGATGAATGAATGGCCCACTTGATTCAACTAATCATTTAATGCCACATTGATATGGTGTCAAGCACTAGTAGTGCTAAATAGCATCACTAGTCTTTTATTTTATTTTGTTTTTCAAAGAAGCATCGATAGTGAAAAATAAAAGATCGTAACTGTATAAAAAGAAAAAGTATCCCTGTCACCATTACTTGGATTTGACTGAAAAAAATTTCGGTAAATGGGAAACATATCAATTGCTACCTTAATAGACTTGTTGCTGGCTCATGATAGAAGTCAGCATATCTTCCTTCTGCTGCAAAACACCTGTTAGCCTATCAGACAATTTCAACAGTAATTATGTAAATGCAAAATCACAAAAGCTTAAAAGCAGAAAAAGACATAACAGTTATTGCTGAAAGAAAGAAAATGGATCACTAGAGTAACCTTCTCGATAAATGCAACAGCACGTCGAGCATCTATTTGGCAGTCGCTGGGTACATATGCTGCACCGCTCTCGCTTCCAAGCATAAGAGCTGGTTCTTCTGATAGCAAATCATCACAATACAAGAAACTTGCCTCCAAGCCAGCCTCCAATAGTTTCTCCACCCGACTCTTTAGTATCAAACATTCATTTGCAGTTCTACCGACTAACAAGCTCCCTGTCGATGAAAACATTGTCCGCTTTTAAGATAAATGAGAAATATAATTGCACTTTTGCTTAAAAGATAGGGATCCCAACAGACTGGAATATCCAGATAATGATACTCAGAAGGAAAAAAATGGAGCATGATTTTGCATGAATGTATTCTCCATTTTTTTCTCTTCAAATGTACTCTCCATTTTTTCTCTTCATGTCTGGTATGTTAACTCGTGTTTTCCCTACCAAAGATTGATTAACATACCAGACATGATTAACAATTTCAAAGACTGGATTAAAACTAAACATATCATTTCTGAAATCCATAAGTCATCGATAAAAGACTTGAATGATTCTCTCAAGAAAAAACAGCATGTGCTTATAAAACAAATATGTATTCAGCATGTAGAGAACAAATAATCAGTGTCAAGGCAGGGGAAAAATAATAATCTGCAATCAGAACAGGTTACTAATTCATTCTTCAGAACCCCCAAGCATAAAAAAGCTACAAGAAGACCATATTCCTAAAAGTGACTGACAAGGCATAAGTTGATATTACCTGTCTTTTTCCAACCAAGCGTTTGCAAAGGATCCAAGCCTTCATCTTGGATAATCTCAACCAGAGCCTGCCACAGTTGATGGCTTCTGACTGCGAGCTCCCATTTCTCCGTGCCCGGTTCTCTGTGAATCTTCCATATGTAACCCTGTCCTAGAATTATGAATCGGTCAAATGAAAAAGTGAAAGGTGAAGAAATCCTATAGCCAAACCAAACTTCTAGTAAAAAATCAGAAAAATAAAAATAAAAGTCCGTGATTATGCTAAAAGGAAGTAACCTTTTACCTTCATTAGTTTTCAAAAGAGAGAGGGGGCAAAAAAAAAAGCGTAAATTTCTCTTACTTTCCTTCTTAAAGTCGTTTATTTCCTAGATTCAACTATCAAAGTCACTCCCAAGACCGTTGTGAATAAAGTGCTACGAAATACCTGCCCCAGTAGCGCCAGCGCAAGGCACAGCGGCGTCGATGATGGCAACAGAAAGATTCGACCCGATGAGGAATTGACGGGCGATTGTCAACCCGATTATACCAGCCCCAATAATGACAACATCAAATGTATGTGAACTCAACCCGGGTGACCTATTCGAAGCGGCAACAGAAACTGGTTTGAACCGATCTGTAGTGGTTCTCCATTTGATTGAAGATGAATATGAAGGGCTAGAATTCTTATTATCAATTTGGGCACTGCCAGAGAAGCGAAACTTGGAATTGAAATGCGGAACGACGTCGTTTATAGTGGGACTGAGAGTTGGAGTAAATTTCAGTAAAGTTGCTGCCATTTCTGCAGAATTTTTTCAGTCAAGGCAGTGCTAGGCGAACCTGCGAAGGCGACGCTGAACTGAATGATGTGTCATGGAATATTCTTTCACAATGACAAAGTGCTAAAAGACTGTCAACTTTCAGTCTTGATTTGACGGCAGGATACAGCGTCGACCTGTCTCTAAAACCTCACGTCCCCGGTGTGGCCATCTCATTTTACTAGAGCCCGTTTGATTCTCATTATTATTCACATTTATAATTTTACCTATTAATTTAATTTTTAATTTGATAACTACTCAATTATAATCACATATTTCAAATTTTTTCTATATTTTCAATACACATTTTACCTCTCCCTTTATTATAATTTCTCTAAATTGGGACAAATAATGAGAATCAAACAAACTCTTTGATGCTCATTATTTGTCAAGATGTGACGAAATTATAATGAGGAGATAAGTAAAACGTGTATTAAAAATGTAAAAAGATATTAAATATGTAGTTGTAATTAAGTAGTTGTCAAATCAAATATCAAATCTATAATAAGTAAAATTATAAATTAGAAAAATAATGAGCATCAAACAAACTCTTAGTGTACCGTTATTTCTCCATAATAAAGTTGACGGTAGGTAGTTAAGAATTAAAAGAAAAGGTAATCTGGATGGGATTGAATATACATTGGAATGAAAGAGTAATGGATAAAATGTGAACGAGATGTAACCACTCACAAAAATCCACCTTCTTACATTACGAGTCTTTTATTTTTTAGTATAACTATTAAATTATTTTAATGATAAGTGACGAAAAGAGAATGTATAAAATAAGGAAGAGTTAGTCAAACAGGTCATGATTACTAAATATTCTCTTGTCCCCGTGAAAGATATGCAATAATTACTAAATATTTTATTGTCTCTACAAGTGTACCCCTGAAGTTGACTATAATAGACAGTGTTTTTGCCATGCATTTGCACACTCCTCTTCTCTCACACACACACATACTCTCTTCTTCTTCTTCTTCTTCTTCTTCTTCTTCTTCTTCTCTCTCTCACTCCCTCACACTTCTACAAATACTCCTTGTCTTTCTTTAATAAGAAGCTAGAAACAAATCATGTAAGGGGAAACAATAAAGAGGAAAATCCTAATTTAAATAAATAATAGATCTTCTTTATACGCACACTTAAACTGAGAAATAAGAAAGAAAACGTTGAAGAAACCTTGTGCTAAAAAGGAGAAATCAAGGAAAGAAGAAGTTAATATCGCAAAGTAATCTCGATTAGGGGTTTAATGTGAGTAATCTATACACCCTTTTTATGTGTACTTGTCAAATATGCTTGTATGAATTATCTGAGAAAATTTATGTATTTATAATCTATAATAATGACAGCACTATTATATTAGAAAATTCCTATATTTGTAATATATGATGATAATGCCATTATTCAAGGAATTTTCTCTAATGTAACGTATTGTTCATAATGAAATGTGATGAGATAAGTTATGCTATGTGAAGTAGTATGTGATTCAATTCATATTATATAACAATTAAAGTACAAGTGCTTTCAAAAGAAAATGAATTATATCTAGATTTTCCACATAAGTTTTATAACAGAATTATGTTCGGTTCATGAAATGTTTAGTGCCAAGACAATTCATTTTGGGTTATGGGAGACTATTGAGGTAGTTTATGATCAAAGTTTCAGAATCAGCTATGATTTTGTGAGGTACTTAGGTGACATGTGATCAAAACCTTGGTACGAGTACTAACCAAACAAGTTATATTGAGCGATTGGAGTAAGACAGGTCTATGATGTAATTTGGGGCCAAACTTATGTTTTAAAAAGAGAACCTGCATGTGTAAAGATTTCTCACTGAATATTCTATTTTCATTCTTTTCCCAGTTTTTCAAAATTTAGGCACCTGAAACTATGTGAACCGAGCTCTTTGAAAGCCTCATACAGGTGTCTATATGCCAATGTTATCGAATCAAAACCTATAGGAAACCACCAGCCTAATCACTGCTAACCGTTGACATTGGGAGGATGAACATTATGGACTTATTGCATACTTCAATTATAAATATAGAATTAAGTCACTAATTCTGACAGTTCTGAAAATAAAAAGTAATGAATAGTTAAAATAATAATAACAACACCTAAACTCTTGACGAGGATAAGCAAATAAGTAGCTTACAACTGGGGTGTTACAAAAGAGGTTTATGCACGGACATACATTCTCTTTTTTGGACAAATTGAGATAGAAACACCTATTTGGTGACTATATTTTACCTACAAACTTGTCATCAATACTTGCTATTGAACATATATGGCGTGCAAATTCTTTTAATACAAAACATCTATGAGTGCTAAATGGTTTGTTCGAATTATGTTTTGAAATAGAGATCATAGCTAAATGGGAGCTAACAAAATAATCTGTAACATCCCGCAAAAATTTAATAAGAAATATAATAGTTATTTTGATAATAAAGAGACACATTTCTTACCTCAATCACAAGATCACAAGAATACAAGGTTAGTATTCAATTGAATGTCCAAAAGTATAATGTAACGACATGGCTATATCGAATTGCAAGGAGATAAGATTATCACTCAAATTGAATTGAAATATGACAATGTGATTATATTTGAATTGTTACTCAAATGAATACTAGTAACATGATTGATATTTGAACAATAAATTTGAAGGTAACTATTGACATTGCATTGGTAAGGATTGACTAACCGCATAAGGTTGCAGTATTGAATAACGACGTAAATTTATATTAATGCGTCACAAGACTCAAATATTGTTACTTGAGAAACGCCTAAAGATAAGAACGTGATAATTGATTAGTAGGACGTAAAATATAACCACAGATTGCAAACCCTATTAAGTTGAAAGTCTATAATGACATAGATCAAAGTACAATGACTTGACCATAAGATAGCACAAAGCATGAGGACTGCCCGAGCAAATTTCCACCATGCCACCATGTGTACGGTGCTCAACGTGCCATTTGTTGCGTATAGATTGGAGGAACTCAAAAATAATTTAAAAATAGTTAAATTCTATCAATTATAAGAGTAAACATTTCTGAAACTTGATTTCAATCTTCCCCACCTATCTTCGTCTATTAAAAAAAAAGAGCAAATTCGTCCAATATTATTGGGGATGGAGAACTACCTCTAAAAACCCACTAAAATATGTATTTGTTTATTGAAAAATGATCCTTACCATATATAGAAAGATTTTAACTTATAGAAATAACTTTAATGGAGGAATATTAAGGCTTTAAGGACACTTTCCACTTGAGATTATTCGAGGAATATTTGAGGTGAGTAACTATTACTTTGATTCCCTTTTAACATTGATGATGTTTTGAAATGCTAAGCATGTAATTGATTAAAGCAACGAACGTAGATTCTGATGCATTGAAAAGAAAGATTGATGTATTGCATTTTGAATCACTAGTTGGTCTACTGGTTCTGTATATGTTATATTCTACTATGTTGCCACACTATGAGTCATCTAATGATACTAAGAGGAGCGACGATTAGTGTGGTATCTACTCTGTATCTGTATTGATTTATTTGAAATTTCAGTAGGGGTCAATCAAGATTCAAATGTGGATCAACTTAATTGTACATGACTATGATTGAATTGATATGAATATTGCACGCACCACGAATAGTAGTTTAACTAGTGACTGGGGCCATTTGTGCATTAAAAATATTTGTGCATTGAATGATTTTCTAGAAAATAAATCTTACAAATAAAATGTGAATCAAAAGATTTTACTACTCACTGAGTATTTCGTACTCACTCCCCCTTTACTACAATTTTTGTAGATGATTGAAGTTATAATATTTGAAAAGTAAGGCAAGTCAGGAGTTGCATCATACTCGCGAGTGGGAGTAGAGTTGTACATGTAGTGTAAACATGTATTTGAAACTACCATGAATTTAATATTTTTATGTACACCTCTATAATATTTATGTTTTTACATCTTATAACAAATAAGACAATAGTGAGATATAATCTTTATATTTATTTCAAGAGTAATAATATTTAGCACCACTGGTGTTTGACGCCATATCAATGTGGTATTGAATGATAAGTAAAATCAAGTAGGTCCTTTATTCATGTATTTAATTTCACTTATCATTCAATGCCACATTAGTTGCCACATAGACTTGTGTCAAGCACCACTGGTGCTACATAGCATTATTCTTATTTGAATCCTACTTTTTACTGTAAAAGTTCTCTAATGATTTGGCGTACATTGGTAATCAATGAAATATATTTATTAATATACTTTATTGTGTTTTTACATTTTATTGAGAAACATAGCTTTAATGTTTTCTTAAAATTTTAACAACTTGTTAGTTTGAATAATTGGCTTTATATGTTAAACTCTATAAGATAAGGTCAATTGGATTACTTTGTACGTCCCGTCCCCGTAATTCGATATTGAAACTTCCACTATGATATTTGTAAATTAAAATAAGATACTTGAAAATATTATAAAAATTAGTGGGGGCGTGACATAATCAGTGTTGGAAGGAAGTTTTCTTTCCTATAAGTACAAAATGAAATCGATAGCTATCCATCTATCTTCAAAACTTACATTTTCTAAGATTGCTATTATATTTTCCCCAAACCTTCCAATCGGTTCTATCATGAAAAAACAGTATTCTAATTCTATATATACAAAATTTCAGTTTCCTACTACTTTGGTGTTAAAAAAAAAAAAAAAAAAAGGAAAGAAAAGGAAAAAGGGGGAAAGAACTCAAACAAGCTCATACTAATCTAGTTACAACACTTTTATAAGGTGTCGTTAGACTCCTCCATCCCATGCACATGTATACGTATCTATGCACCAAAATAAAATGAGGCACCGTTTCACAAGTGTGGGAAATTTTTGTTGCTAAAAGCATTAAACACTGCAGTCCAATTTGCACAATTAGTTATTCAGATTAATATTTGGTGAAAAATAAAGTGGGAAAATGAAGGAGAAAAGGGGTAAATGAGGGCTAAATTTAGCTAATTTGGCCCCTCATACCCTTATTTGCAAATCCATTCTATTTATAAATAAAATTAATCAAAACAATCACATTTATATATTTTATGGGCCGACATATAATACACAAGTATTCACCATTCAATCTCACTTTATTCCCTCACTTATTTTCATTAAATTAAAACTCATTAAAATGAGTCAGCAAAACAAGAATTGATTTTTATATCCTAAGAGCACAATGGTTTTTTCACCCTACAATGGTAAATAGTGTTTGGGGAGGAATTTATAAAAAAAGCATCAAACAAACCCCACATTTACTTAATTCCTCCACACATTATTTTAATTTATTTAAAAAAGCATAATGTCTAATTCTGAGGCCAAATAAAAAATTTTCTTTCCCCCAAAATCCACCCCCCCCCGGGGGCACATTATTTGATAATTGGTTTTTCCCTTTAATTTTACACTTTTACCTTTTTCTCTTGACTTTTTTCACCACATCTTGCCCTTAACATTTTGACATTACGATTTGGGGTTTTCCGGCACATAAACCTGCTCTCACTACCCTTCTAAGTTCTAATCCTGTCCGTGTTCTCGCCGGCACCACCGGGCACCGTCTCCTTATTGGCCTGCACACTAAAATCTCAGTAATACTATCGTTTTTTCTGTTGAACCCGAAGCCCATATAAAATTTCACCCTTTCAATCCGGAGAAAAAGCCCACCATGCTTCCTGTTCTTAAAATTTTCCTTTTATTTATGCTATCAGTATCAGCATCAGAAACTTCTATATACGACGTGCTTAAGCAGCACGGCCTGCCCACGGGTTTACTACCAAAAGGCGTCAAAAACTTTACACTGGACGCTTCCGGGGTATTCGAGGTTCATTTGGATCGATCCTGCTATTCCAAGTTTGAAAATGAATTACATTACGAAATGAACATTTCGGGCACCCTACGTTATGGGCGGATCGATGGACTGTCCGGGATTTCTGCGCAGGATCTGTTCCTATGGTTTCCGGTTATAAAAGTCCGGGTTGATGTGCCGAATTCCGGGTTGATTTACTTTGATGTGGGTGTTGTTTCTAAGCAATTCTCATTATCTTCCTTTGAAACTCCAAGGGATTGCTTGGCGGGTCAGGAGCCGGATCTTCAGAGTGGAAGATATACCGTGGAGACCGTTTCTAAGGTCAGCTATCATCTGTTAATTTGATGTTGAATTCTTTTAATTTTTCCCCCTTATACTTTACATTAATTTTTCCTTTTCGGGTTAACTTTTTGTTTGTACTTGCTTTCAATTTGATGAGATTGATTCTCTGGGACCTGCTAAATTGTTTGGGCAACTTGAGGGAAACTTATAAGTGAACACCAAATGGTGGTCTTGTGCATTTGTGCTTATACATTCACAATTCTAACTAGATGAGGTTGAAAACCATTCGGTGTTTATAATTCGTGTCTCTTTAGAACAAGTGTCCATAATGATACATATTAGAAATTTAGTGACTTGTGTATCAGTCATCAATGGAAATAGCCCAGCCGTCTCCCCAAGATGCCATGTTTGGAGCTGGGGTCAACCCACAGTGGTGTATCTTAGTATAATAATTTAACACGCGCTTGTAAGGACTAAGGAGGGAGCTGAAGTGTCTGTTCTTGTAAGTGCTTTAACTGATAGATATATAATGACTTAGATTTCTTACATAAACTTTTCTGTTCATGTAAGTTAGCTTTTTACGACCGTCAAGCATTGTTTCCAGTAATTATAGATTATAGAGAGAAGATGGCTGTCCCTGAATTTCAATGTTTCTCATTTATCATAATCTGCAATTATTTCCAAGTCTGCCTGCAGTCCGTGTTGCTTTTGTTGGAAGAAGTATTAGTTATACTTATAGATGCCTTTATGTGCAGATTCTATCCAGGAAGCACCAAAAACAGCTTAATGCTGATGATGGTTCAAGGACAGCACTGTAGAATGCCAGTATGAGAAGAAAGAACAACAGCTTATCACATTATGGATTTTTCCCGTTCATCTATGGTAGAGTGTACTGGACATTAACTACAACATCAAATATGGAAAAACAAAATGTTCCGTCATGCACCTTCTTTGTTTAGCCATGTCTCATGCAGTGTACCAAACATCGTGTGTGTACATCCTGGAGCTACTTTCAAGTTTATCTTTCATCTTTCTTCAGTGTTTGGTTCTGGTTGCGTTTGTTGTCAGAGTCAGCAAGCTAGTAGTGCCTGCTCCCAGCGTTGATATATTGTCATTTAATAATATCCAGAATTGAGCAGATGAAAATATGGATCTCAGGATTGTATGGTCAGAAGATATAGACAATAGAGAAGCATCAGGCAGGTGATACATCTGCTGAACTCCTGCATTTTCTTACAATGTTGAATTCATAATGAATCCGGGTTAATTGTTTCTATGTTTGCATTTGTAGAGGATGAATTATACTCTGTTGTAATGGAAGTTACTAAGGAATGAACTTCTTGCTTTAAAATTTTTAACATATATTGAGTTTTAGTCTCTCCACTGTATTGTTCTGCACTTGATTTTGCTCTTGGTACTGCAAACGCCACCGAAACAAGTTGGCTAAGATAGGCTTCTTTGAGAACTGTTTTTCAACCCACTTGTACGTAGGCTAGTTTTAGTTTCTTGTAATTCTAAATAAAGCCTCCCTCTCCTCTCTGGAGTCCAGACGCCCTCTCCCAAAAGGACGGAATATTTGGTGTTACTAGGTCTTCAGCAATAACTGTTCATGTAGTATGGTATGTTTCTCTCCTTACTGGTTCTACTGTTGAGTGTTACAAACTTACGATTGCTGATGATGCCATATGTTACTTGATTTGTAAGATTAGATCATGTTATATTTATGCTACCATCGTATGATCTGATTTCAGGAAAAATAGGACTGTAAGTTGATATGCTTTATATGGTTGTGTTTTTGGTTTATCGCGTCCCTTGTATCTATAACAATGTTCACAGTTGTATAGTTCTGTGAAAATGAAACGAAGCATACACGGTGAATGCTTGGTCTGCTTGTAGGAAAACCTTTTTCTTTTGGAGTTATTGAATTATTATGTGCTTCTAACTGTAATTTCATCTTGATCTTTTTCTTTAGTATCTGTTTGTTGTAATTTTGATTTGAGCATTGCATATTCTCTTCGATGCTTTGGACTCCATGTTAAATTTCTTTATTTGCAGCCCCCAAACCACACCCGCTGTAGGCTTCAGAACCTTAAGCTAACATGACCCTGCATTTCTTTGGGTGTGTTGTACTGGTGGATGATCAATTCCAACTAACTTCACATCCTCAACGATACCAATTAGTGTGCATGGGTAACGGGATCACCATATTATGATCCAGTTGACGCATACTTCAACTTATTTGTTGTAATACCAAACTTACCGCATGTTCTGCTAAAAAAGAAGTGAACCATGTGGAGTTACTTGCGTACTAATGCTTTGTTGTTGTCGTTTGAATTAAAAAAAAAAAATGTCGCATCAGAGAGAATATATGTACTTTTGCGCTTACTCTTGTTGTTTAGGCTTTATTATGGTCTTTAACTGACAATTATTATGTAGAATGAATGTAGGGAGGTTAATTCTTACGGTTTCAAACAGCTTCTTGCAAACTTGGTTATTCAGTTTCCATGCCTATTGTATTTAGATTACAAATATAGTAGTAGGTAGTCCTCCATTCAGCTAGCTTCGGTTCAAGAGTGGCCATTTTAACCTCATTATTACTTTCTTGTGGAAAATATTGTTAACAGCCAAAATGATATCCAATTCTTCATCATACTTCCAAGGAGATGTGGTTATCATTTGTCAATTAATTTATGGTGTTTGGGCGAGGCCCCGAGGTGGCGGAGTGTGCACCTAATGCAAGGGGGTGCGTCGTAACTTTAATTTTTCTTATAATAAGGAGAGTGGCATTATTGAAAATCATCTATACGGGCCAAAATGCCTCTGCTCGAGCCGAGTTTCATACTTGCGCCCGGCTGGCAGTCTATATTCTCATTTGAGAGTCGGTCCATTGCAACTTATTAGTCTCTCTTTGTGCTGAATACATATATATATATATATATATATATAGGTTCTTTTCAAGCACTTCTCGAAAGTTTTGTTAAAACATTTCCCTCTTATGTGGCATTATGGATGCATGTCATATGTGAATTTAAAATACAAATTATTTAAGCTTGAAATACATATAGTGTGTATCTATATACACCACATAAAGTGAAAAAGCTTTTTAATAAAATTTTCAAAAAGTGGTTATACATGAACTTAAAAATATTTTGAATTTCATGGTTCTGGAATATGAAGGGAAAAAAAGGTTAAAAGGAAAAATCAACGTAGAAGGTTCTAAACGGTACAACGAATCTTCCTAAATTTGTCACAAAGTGATACGCATGCCGGGAATGCAGGACGACATCGTAGTAGGGGTATGCGTGTTTTCTTGTGATTGTCCGCCATTAAAATGATAAATTTTATGACAACTATTTAGATTATTTGTTTGATTATCACCTGTTAGCTGACACAATTTAACTTTTACCTTGTTGACTTCTTAATCAAACTGAAATCATAAAAAAATATCGTTCCACATATTATAATCAAAATAGACATTATAAACTTCCTGGCCAAACACTTCGTAAATTTCTTTTCCAGTCAAAGTTTCACCTCTATATGTTATCACTCTTTTACCTCCTCTTCTCCTCTATCGTCAATTTTCTCGGAGATTCGATTCTTTCCTTCCTTCCTTTAACCAAGTTTAATCGGTAAGATTATTCTTTACTTAGCATGTTATTGTTGGAAACGGTGAAACGAAGTAATCTCAATAAGGTTTTATGGTTTTTTTAATGTTACTGTTGTTGATATGTGGATACTGACACCGATCGCTTATTCTTTGTTTGTAGATTTAAAGAATTGTTCGGATCTTTCATTTTTTGATTTTTTTATATATTATTTACTGATTTTGCTGATTTTGATGGGGATTCGGCGAGCGGTTTGCAGTTTGTGGCACTATATGCTTCCTGGAAAGAGACCATTGGAAGGCGACGCTGTTAAAGAAGGTGAATCTGAAAGCGTTCCGAAGAAGCGTACTCTTGGTTGCTTCGGTGATACTAGGACTTTCTGCAAAGGGAGTGGTAGCGGGAGTCAAGAGACCAGTAACATCGGAACCGTTAGTTTTAGTTTAGGGAACAGTAACAACAGCAGCATTCGCGAGGAGCGTTCGATTTCGGAAATGGCCCTTGACGTTGGAAAATCGCGCGATATTGATGAAGATCTCCATAGCAGGCAGCTTGCTGTTTATGGTCGAGAGACTATGCGGCGGCTTTTTGCGTCAAACGTTCTGGTATCTGGAATGCAAGGCCTGGGTGCTGAGATCGGTGAGCAGTCTTCCATTTTAAAACAGGCATTTCCCCCTTTTTCTTTCCCTGGTTTTTGTGTTTGATTATACACGTGCTTGCTGACATGTGATTGATTTAATTTCATAATTCTTTTTCTTTATAATTTGAATTTAATTTCTAAATTTGGATAAGCCTAAGCAAATGGAAGACTCAAACGTACGAGATCACACACAAATTAAACAATAATAGGAACCAAAATGCTAAAATAACAGTCTATAGAAAGTAAAGCAAGTTATTGATTTTCTCCTTGCAAGTAATTTTATTTTGCTTGAATACCTGCCTTGGTTTAAGCTTTTAATGTAAATAAATTCTTCAGGCTAATTTCTAATGTAGAAATTTATTGTACCATGAGAAAATAGTATTAGCTCAGTGAGAAATTATTTGAATTAATATGCATGATATCTGAATTTTGTAAAACATTGCAGCTAAGAACCTTATTCTTGCCGGCGTGAAGTCTGTCACTTTGCATGATGAAGGAAATGTTGAGTTATGGGATTTGTCTAGCAACTTTGTTTTCTCTGAGAATGATGTCGGTAAGAACAGGGCACTTACCTCTATTCAGAAGCTACAAGAACTCAACAATGCTGTGGTGATCTCGGCACTATTGAGAAAAGAACAACTCTCTGCCTTCGAGGTAAATTCTCTCTTGTTTTATGTTACCTCTGATCATTTCTTAAGATATCTGGCTTTTGAAATGATGTCAAATGGTGATCTTCTTGTCTCTCCCTTCTGTGGCTATTTGCTACTTACTTAATGGTTCTAATATGGGAAATTTTCATTGCTGAAATGCTGTTTATGAGCTGTAGAGGTGCCGGTATGACCTTGAAAAAGTATAAGATGACACATACATGCTGCCTTCTTTGTGGTTCTCTTCATTTTCTGCCTGTAATGTCTTGGTTTCATCGCTAAATGAACTCTGGATAAATGCCATGGTGGTGAATGTAAACATAGTTTAAAAAGGCCAGGCGGAGGCCCGCCTCGGAAGGCACTACTCTGAGGCAATTTCCTAAGAGGCTTACGCCTTTGGCGGTGAGGCGTGCGCCTCTATGATTGCGCCTCAATGCTCAAGAGGCATAAGCCTCTAAATTGGCATCCTATTTTGATTGTTTTATTTATTTTGGTTTAACGATTCAAAAATTTGACCCAATAAGTTGGAATTTGGAAACAAGGAAGTTCGCATCATATAGATATATCTTCTTGCTTTTCTATTGTTTCTTCTACAACAAGTTGCTATGTTTCGACCAGAAATATCGATATTCAAGAGGCATGTACTGTTAACTACGAGATTGTTCACAGTAACATGTGATGATGTATGTACTAGAATTTTGATCAATTTATTTTGCTTTTCTTGAAATAAGTTATTTGTTTTACAACGTTCAAACTTATTTATATCGGTTTGTCAAGAAGCTTACGCCTAAATCACCTCGAGGCATACGCCTTGCCTCATGAAGAGATCGGAAATGCCTCGAGGCATATTTCCGCCTTTTCGAACTTTGAATGTAAATTGTATCCATGTTCATGTATGAATACACAATTACATACATCCTCTCCTATTTTCCCCATATGCAGTCTTCATATCTCAAGAAAACATTCATTAAGAGCTTGTTCTTGGGAGCTTTAGATAAAGGAGGATTAGATTTATAGAAGAATGTGTGGTGGAAATGTAAAGAAATATTATTTGGAACTATGAGCTTAATGAGCTATTTCAAAAGAATGTGTGTCTTTTGAATCATTGAAGCACACAATGCCTGGATTAATGTAGACCATGGAGATATGTCAAACATTAAATCTATTTCTTTTTATGCATCTTTATTATGAACTCTTGTCCTGGCTGATGATGTTTGAAACTCCTTTTGATATCCATCTCCTTGACCAAGATATTATCATGCTTCTATGGATTGCATACAACATTCTATCAATATATGGGTAGCAATGTATTTTGTTTGGATCACCAATGTTCTAAAAAGATCCCTCGCCTAGATCTCGCGAGGGCGCCAGTTATGCTCAAAGCTTAGGCTTGATGCTTCATCATGCCTTAAGCTTTGTCACACATTGGTGCGCGGTGCGCCTAGGCGAATCCTCGACCTTGATGCTTTTCCACACCTTACACTTTTTAGAACATTTGTTTGGATCACTTACCAATCTTCACATACTTCTCATTATATTTGATAGTTTCTTTTGCGCGTCTCATGGAAGAATTTGCATATAGCAGTAGCAAAGCGGGATGACACGTGTCCGCAAGTGCATTGTCATTGCATTTCACAGTTTCCTCCATGCTTATTGTGGAAAAATTTTTGCATATAGTTGTGGCAAAGCAGGATAACAGCCATGTGCATGCAACATACACCATTGCGGTGGTGAAGTCATAGCCAAGGTCATGTGCATGAGAGTTGTCTGAGTAGTTAGATGTCTGGGACCTTTCTCATTTTTTTCCTAATAATTGTAATTCCCAACTTTGATAATTTTTTAAGTTGAGAAAATTAACAGAAGTATGACTCATCTGTATAGATATCAAAGTAGATTGTTTATTGCAAAATGCAGGCTAATGATAGGCACCAAGAATAATAGTATCTTTTAATCTCATTATAGTATATTATTGATTGAAAAACATAAATCAGCACATATTGTGGAGGTTCAAGCCATGCTATACTATGCAGTTCGAAGAAATAACTTCGTGCATTCCAAAACAACAAATTAAAATTACTGAATTGTCTGTAAGATGCATTTTACTACTTGTGCTTTGCTTTTAGAGTTTGCCCATCTTTTTACTGCCTGTTGTGTGTGTTTAATGGGCAAGTGTGTAGATTTCTGCTAAAGTTACAAAGTACAGTTTCCCTTTCATTTTGAGCTGTGGCCCATGTGATACTTTACTATTGAGGATTAGGGCATCCATGTTTGTTTGGGATGTTGATAGAATGTGAATTAACATAGACTAATGATGTCGAGTGCAGGCTGTGGTTTTCACTGATATCAGCTTAGAGAGTGCAATCGAGTTCAATGAATACTGCCACAGTCATCAACCTCCTATTGCCTTCATCAAGACTGAAGTTAGAGGCCTTTTTGGCAATTGTTTTTGTGATTTTGGACCTCAGTTTACTGTCGTCGATGTTGATGGAGAGGAACCTCATACTGGCATCATTGCGTCTATCAGTAATGATAATCCTGCTCTCGTGTCATGTGTGGACGATGAACGGCTTGAGTTTCAGGACGGGGATCTTGTTATTTTCTCAGAAGTACATGGAATGACTGAACTCAATGATGGAAAGCCCAGAAAGATAAAAACTGCTCGACCATACTCTTTCATCCTTGATGAAGATACTACAAGTTTTGGTAGATATGAGAAAGGCGGTATTGTGACTCAGGTAAAACAGCCCAAGGTGTTGAACTTCAAGCCTCTGAAAGAAGCAATCAAAGATCCTGGTGATTTTCTTCTTTGTGATTTCTCCAAGTTTGACCGCCCACCTCTCTTGCATTTGGCATTCCAATCACTGGATAAGTTTGTCTCTGAATTGGGGCGCTTCCCAATGGCTGGTTCTGAGGAAGATGCTCAGAGGTTGATATCTATCACCAGTGCCCTGAACGATGCCTTTGGTGATGCAAAACTGGATGATATAAATCCAAAACTTTTGAGACAATTTGCATTTGGTGCCCGAGCTGTACTGAATCCTATGGCAGCCATGTTTGGTGGCATTGTTGGGCAGGAAGTTGTTAAGGCATGCTCGGGGAAGTTTCATCCACTTTTCCAGGTTATCATTATGTTTCCAATGTTTATAAGCTTCGTTTTCTTGGCTATTATTTTTGTAATTATGTTCAATGTTTGAGTCCTATTGTTGCTAGTTTGCTGTACATTTTGTAACTGCAATATTGTGGTTAATCTGACTCTTACGTATTTTATGTTTGTAAAGTTCTTATATTTTGACTCAGTGGAATCACTTCCGGCAGAGCCATTAGATCCTAGCGACTTGAGACCATTAAATAGCCGTTACGATGCCCAGATTTCAGTATTTGGGTCTAGACTTCAGAAAAAACTAGAAGATGCTAAAGTGTTTTTGGTGGGATCTGGTGCACTTGGATGCGAATTTTTGAAAAATTTAGCTCTCATGGGAGTTTCTTGTGGAGACCTGGGAAACTTAACAGTCACTGATGATGATGTGATTGAGAAGAGTAACCTCAGCAGACAATTCCTCTTCAGGGATTGGAACATTGGGCAGGCCAAATCTACTGTTGCTGCTTCTGCTGCCTCATCAATCAATCGTTGTCTCCATGTTGAGGCTTTACAGAACCGTGTGGGCCCTGAAACGGAGAATGTTTTTGATGATACCTTCTGGGAAAATCTGAACGTTGTTGTCAATGCCCTTGACAATGTCAACGCAAGGCTTTATGTTGATCAAAGATGCTTATATTTCCAAAAACCACTTCTTGAATCTGGAACATTAGGTGCCAAGTGCAACACTCAAATGGTCATTCCCCATCTGACTGAGAATTATGGTGCCTCCAGAGATCCTCCTGAGAAACAAGCCCCCATGTGTACCGTTCACTCCTTCCCACACAATATTGATCATTGCTTGACATGGGCACGATCAGAGTTTGAGGGCTTGCTCGAGAAAACACCTGCCGAAGTGAATGCCTTTCTTTCTAACCCGAGTGAGTATGCTTCTTCAATGAGAAATGCTGGTGACGCTCAAGCCAGAGATAATTTGGAACGTATACTTGAGTGCCTTGACAGGGAAAGATGCGTATCATTTCAAGATTGTGTTGCATGGGCCCGCTTAAAGTAATTCTTAATATTGTTTTGTTTTATGCTTTTTGCCTATATCAAATAGGAACAGCTTTCCTTATGCATCTGAATATTCTTGCTGCTTGCAGGTTTGAAGATTATTTTGCTAACAGAGTGAAGCAGTTGACTTACACGTTCCCTGAAGATGCTGTAACCAGTACAGGCGTACCATTCTGGTCAGCCCCCAAGCGATTCCCTCAGCCACTGCAGTTCTCTTCAGATGATCCCAGCCATCTCCAGTTCATTATGGCTGCATCTATTCTTCGTGCTGAGACATTTGGTATTCCTGTTCCTAATTGGAATGCAAAGAAATTAGCTGAGGTTATTGATGGAATCATGGTACCTGAATTTCAACCAAAAAAAGATGCAAAAATTGTTACCGATGAGAGAGCTACTGCTCTTGCTACTGCTTCTTTGGATGATGCTGTGGTAATTGATGAACTAATAACGAAGCTGGAGAATATTCGGCAGAACCTACAACCAGGATTTAGGATGAAGCCAATTCAATTTGAAAAAGTAAGTTCCTTTGCCTCTTAAACATATATGTGTGTGTGTGTGTGTGTGATGGGTGATATATCGTCTCTCTGGCGTCTTTCTTATGAGCATACAGTGTGTGTGTGAATGTGTTCTCTCCTGTTAAAAGAGGACAGAATAGAAGTGTACTGCTTATTTATTATTATTTTTTTTTGTTTTTTGGATTATTGTTTTTATAATCAGGATGATGATACAAATCATCACATGGACCTGATCGCTGGGCTTGCCAACATGAGGGCAAGAAATTATGGCATTCCTGAAGTTGATAAGCTGAAAGCCAAATTCATTGCTGGACGGATTATCCCTGCCATTGCAACTTCCACGGCAATGGCTACTGGTTTGGTTTGCTTAGAGCTTTACAAGGTCATTGATGGAGGACACAAGTTAGAAGACTATCGTAATACATTTGCTAATCTAGCTTTACCTTTATTCTCTATGGCGGAACCCGTCCCTCCTAAAGTTGTCAAGCACAAGGACATGAGTTGGTCTGTATGGGACAGATGGATTATTAAAGGTAATCCTACACTTGGGGAACTGCTCAAATGGCTTGAGGACAAGGGGCTGAATGCCTATAGTATTTCATATGGTAGTTGCTTGCTTTATAATAGCATGTTCCCGAGGCACAAGGAGCGGATGGACAAGAAGATAGTCGACCTTGCACGTGGAGTGGCAAAGACTGAGTTGCCTCTACATCGACGCCACTTGGATATAGTAGTGGCTTGTGAGGACGACGAAGATAATGATATTGACATCCCTCAGATATCAGTATACTTCGACTAGCTTTTCTTGAATGTTCATCCTTGGATACTAGAATTATTATTGGAAGAGATTTGATATACTGCAGTGCTGCCATTGTTGGCGCTGGCGATAATGTATTAATAACATGCTGTATTTTATTGCAGTTTTACGATTTCACATTCTATGGTTATGACCAGTAGTACCAAGGATCAGTGGCTTGGTATAACTAGCAGAGAAACATGTACAAGTATTTATTATCAGCTCGTTTTCCCTTATCTTTGCGTTATCTCAGCTTATTTTATAGTTGTCTGCTGTTTTTTTGATGTTTGCCTGAACTCTGCTGGTGGACTAAATTAAAATTATGCTTATATATGCAGTATAAGCGTTTGTTTTGGCTTGTGCACCTGCATTTTGTACTCAAGCAAGTATATTATATATAGAGAATGAACAAAAGATTTCCAAAAGAAAGGAAGGAATATGGCCAAATTGGTTGATGCAAGAGAGTTAACTACAAATAATTTGCCAGTAACGAGTACACTTGAGAATGTTCAGCGATTTTCAAGCAAGGCTAATCGCCCCGTGGCAACTTTTGGCTCATCCGTTAAAATGTAATAAAGACCTTCGAGCATGAGCTACTAGCTGCATATTACCAGCCTTTGTCAGCACCCTCATCAAAATCAGCAGAGCTAGTGACTCGGGAGTCGAGTTGTTTCTGGTGCTTTAGACGCCGACGTTCATCAAAACTCTCCCACCCTTCAACCTGTCAGAAGAGGCAGAAAACATGACCATAAAGCACTAAATATCATTGGTGTAGCAAAATGTGAAAATTTGCTGGCACTCCACATGGATGCATGTAAAGCATGTTATGTGGAATTGATAGCTGAATAATGCGAAAACTTTCTAGCACTCACGGCGAATGCTGAAGTGCCAGAAAATTTTCTAAGAGAGAGCTTATACCTGGCGAAGAGCATCAGCTGTGATTTCGGTTCCATGAAGATCCAGCGTTGATAGCTGAGTGCACATTGTGAACAACGTGGTCGGAAGGGACTTGAGCCCATTGTTGCTGAGATATAAAGCCTGCACAATTTCCAAATGCATTATATTATTCAGTTATTTATAGCCGATATCTTCTATTCCACAGAAAAATTTGTGGCACTCTAGGAGTACCTACTCCGTCATTCATGCCAAAATCAAGAACTGATGTGCATTCAGAGGCCGTGTTTGTTGTTTAATTTAGGCCCCTGAATGCACATGCGGCTTGTTCATGGGCCTGGAGCTACTCCACACTTGAGGCGTCAGGAGCAATATAATCCCAAGTCCATCACTTTCATGATAAATGTGCGTGTGTGTGTTGGGGATATCGGGGAGGACTAAGTGGAGTTTTGAGTCGGAGACACCCTGTGTCTCTGAAACAAAATTTGGGATAGGTGGGATTCAAAATCAGGACCTCCCGCTTAGAATATAATCATATAATCACTTGTTCAAACCATAACATTTTACATGCATGAACAGTCATATCTATGAAAAGATTTCCTATTAATTGTCTGACACATTATTCTGCTAGATGATTAATTAATTAAAAAAATCCTTGTGTACATTTAATTGTTACATACTTCCTCCGTTCCACAAAGATATTTTCCTTTTATTATTCACATAGATTAAGAAAATATCATTAATGTTATTGAAAATGTACAGTTTAACATTATATTTCCTAATATCTTTGATTTATATAATATTTCACTTTAGCTCTTCTTTATTATTGATTACTATATACCATGAATGATGGTATGTTAGAAAACTTAAAAATCAATAAAGGAAAGGAGAATATAACTTGGGACGAATAAAAAGGGAAATGGGGAATATTAGTCAACTGGTAAATTTTTTTTAAGGCTATGATCAATGGATTGATATAGATATACATATATATTATCTATTTTTAAAGAATTAATCTATTTAGACACATATGTAAACAAAGGTTATAGCAAAAAAAAGGGTTAAAATTACCTTATTACCTTTAAAATGACTTTAGGTGTAATATCCCTCCAGAATTTAACTCCCAATAAAGCTATGTGGTCGACGATGATGGAATAATTGCTCGAATTACATTGGAAAATCTTAAGATTATCGCCTAAATGACAATCAAGGAAAGATTGTGGTACCTAGATTAATATACATCGAAGTACCGTAACTAAATTATAAGACGACACAAAGTATAAGGATTTCTCGAACAATAAACAAATGATCCACATAGAGCCACATCACCTCTTGACACATACGGTGCCACGTCACGTCACTTGTCACGTTTGGATTGGCGGAACTCAAAGTTTTATTAAAATCAACTAAATCCTAACTATTATATAAAGGATAAAAGGGTCCTTAAGGTTTCCTTAACAACTAACTCATACCTTTGTCTTCTAAAACTCTCAAAATTCGTCCAACATTGGTAGGGGTGGAAGAACACCAATGAAAACCCACCAAAATACCTATTTATCTCTTGAAAAAAGCTCATTGTCATATATAGATAGATTCTAACTTGAAAATTTAGCTTTAATTGTGGAATATCAAGGCTTTAATAGTACTTTTCTACTTGGGATTATTCAAGTAATCTTTGAGGTGAGTAGCACGTATATTGGTTCTATCTCTTGGCTCTCTCTTTCGGCTCTCCCTCTCTCTTTCAGAACCCGTGTCTTTCTTTAATTGTATTTGGCCTTTGATGATTGATGGTGCACCATTACTTTAGATAAATCATTGTTTCTTATTCTTGGGCATTGATAGTGGCGCTATCTATCTGTTTTGCATTGCTTTGTGGTAATATTTGTGACATTATGCTATGTGGTCTTAGTCATTTTATATATTTGTATCTTATGACTTACGGGTAGAGGCTAAACTAGTGACGTGCCCAAGCTTTGTATCTTTGTGTCTTTGTCAACTTGTGATCTTTCTTGCATTATTTTACGTAGACCAATACATATTTTATTCACTGAGTACCTAGTACTCACCCCTCCTTCTATCTAACAACCTTTTAGGTATTAAATTTAGAAATTTATGGTCAGATTGTCCTAAAGGTAGAGAAGATACACGTATGTGATCGATATTTCAGTGTGTGGTAGATGTTTGGTTGTGGGTAGCCCCACAATACACTTAATTATTAGAATGTACAGCAAAAGAGTCTGTAACAGCCCATAAACTTCTAAAAGTTAAAATAAGCAATATAATTGCTATTTTGAAAGAATTACTTAAATAACATTGTGAGACTTCTTAAATTGTATTAGAAGACTAAAAGATTATTACTCAATTAACGCTAAAGAAAGAATTTGATTCCTAATTGATATAAATCAAAATATAGTGACTTAATTACAAGGCGACACAAAGTACAAGAAACTCTCAAGCCATTTGTCACCAAATGTACGGCGCCACGTCACGCCACTTGTCACAATTTAGTTGACGAAACTCAAAATTTATTAAAAACAACTAAATCTCAACTATTATAAAAAGGGCGAAGGGGTCCTCAAACTTTCCAAACCCCCAAAGCCATTCACTTTCTCTCCCAAAACCCCCATCCACTTTCTCTCTCAAAACTCCAAAATTCGTCCATGCCTATGCTAGAGTAAAGAACAACCCTTAAAACCAACCAAAACATCTGTTTGTCACTTGAAAAAAGCTCCTAACCTTATCTAGATAGATCCTAACTCGAAAATTTAGCTTTAATTAAGGAATATCAAAACTTTAATTGCACTTTTCCACTTGGGATTATTCGAGGAATCTATGAAGTAAGTAACGAATGTCTTTGACTCTTTCATTAGTTCTATTTATTGGCTTTCTTTTTTGGTTCTCCCTCTCTCTTTGGAAACTCTTACTTTTCTTTAATTGTATTTGACATTTGATGATTGATGGTGTACTATTGTTTTGGATAAACTATTGTTGCTTGCTCTTGGGTATCGTTAGTGGCGCTGTCTACCCGTTTTGCATTGTATTTGTATTGCTTTGTGGCATTATGACCTTACTGTGTGGTCTTGGTCATTTTGTATAATTGTATCGCACGGCTTAGGGGTAGAGGTTAAACGAGTGATGTGCGCCAACTTTGTATCTTTGTATCTTTGTCAACTTGTGATCTTTCTTGTATTGTTTTGCGTTAGCCAATACATGTTATTATTCACTGAGTACTTTGTACTCACCCCTCATATTTTACAATCATGTAGGTATGGAATAACTAGATTTGTGATCGGATCGTTTCAAAGGTGGAGAAGATACATGTATTTGATCGAGATTTCGTTGTGTCGCCCAGGTTTCGTCGTGGATAACCCACAATATACTTAATTATCAAAGTGCTTTTGAATTGTATTTGTAAAATATCGGCCTCGATTTTGAATGGAGATATATATTTAAATGCTTCCGCTATCGATATTTCAAGACAATATGGTGATAAAATTGGGGGCGTGATAGCGTCTCAATACTTTTAAATTATATTTGTAAAGTCTTGCCTTTGATTTCGAATTGAAATATATATATATATATATTTAAATGCTTCCACTGCCGATATTTCGAGATAACACTATCGATATTTTGAGATAGGCGTGACATTAGATCCCTTTTAAATTGTGTAGAGCTAATAAAATAATTTAAATCTCTTTTGTTATAATTTTTGTTTACACACATGCAAATTGCATGACATCTTCAAAAGATACTGATTGTTTCTCTCTCCCAGGCCTTTTCCAAAAAAACCCCGTAAATAAATGACATTGAAAAAACATTTAAATGAAATTAAAAGCCTGAAATTTAGTGTCAATATCTACCTATGTTCTTTCACCAGCCTGTCTATCACGTGAATTGTAAATATTTAATTTTATCTAATGTGACATTAAAGTAAATGAATTGAACGATATTAAATATATATATATATATATTTTTTAAAATTACAAATTAGTGGTTCAAACACCTAATGATGTGTACCTGACGTGTTTTCGTTTCCCAGACTGCTATACAATGAAGCTACGTCAACATTTCTAATTCTCAGAAAACTAATGCATGAGAGACGATGACTGATTAAGGAAATAAGAATTGCACAATAAATTGTTTCAATAATTTGAGATAATTGTATTATCATTATGTAATAATTTTAACCGATTAAGTATGTTTGCACTATATAATAAATTTGTATATCTCAAGTGAATTATACTTTTACTGTGTTATTTTTCATAGATTTTATACTGATTTTGCTAAATCTTTATATTAAATGTATATAGTTCTACTTTTACAAATTGAATTAATTATTATTTATTATGTAGAAAGATATTTGTTTTCGTATAAAAAAAAAATTTTCTACAAATTTCCCCCACACCACTCAGCCACAGTGCTAGACCAAAAACAACTATTCTCTGGTGTTTATTTGAGCCTGCCGTGAATACAAAGTTATAGATCGTGCTCAGCGATGTAAAGCGTAAGACTCCAACTAATTCAAAAGATACTGTATCAATCATTATTCCTACGGTTACCGTGAGTTACAGATTTCTTACAAGATAAAATAAAATAAAAAATAACATGTAGAAAAATAACGATAGAAATATTCCGGCCAAGACAACTTTAGGAAAAGTAAACGATTTAAACACATATCATTCCATAATTGTTTCTTGATGTCATCTTGATCAAAAGTTTGGAACTTTCACGTTAGAATTTAGTGGTTCAGGAAAAGAAAACAAAAAAGGTAATATATAAAGCTTACATCCATTGTAAATTCCAATACACTAAACATAAAATTTCTATTTCTAAAATTTTACTAGCAATAACATTAATACCTTTAATAGTTTCTAGATACTGTACGGATGTGTTGGAAAAAGATAACAGAAGGAAGCGGAAAAGGAAATTAGCATGTGCAAATCATAATAGGAAACAAATTAGTGATGAACTTACAAAAGAGGTTTCCTATTTCCAAAAGAAGAAACATGTTAAATCTGCTTTAACTTCTCATGCCTAGTTACTAATTTTAGTGTTTCTTCAAATGATTCCGATGTCATTGTACAAAATTGTCATTGAAATTGAGAGTATGTGAAAATTGAAAATTTATAATGTAGGCAGCAAAATAGAACGAATTGTCCAAATATGTAATTATCACTACTCCTATAAAAGTGCATGCATCGTCAAAAATATCGCATGATTTCCGAAAATACCCCTGAAATTATCTGCCATTGTGTTTGTTCTCAGCCACAGAATCTTTAACTCACTTCCCGATGCTTCTTATCTCACACACGCACGCTCTCTCTCTCTCTCTCTCTCTGAACTGCTCTCTTTCATCAAATCTCGCCTAATTCCTTTATCATACACACGCGATCTGTGTTTCTCTCTCAACTGCCTTGTTTATCAAATCGATTCCTCCGATCAATTAAAGCGTTTGTGGTCAGAATTTGGCGGGTTAGAAGGAGATTAGTCACACCCAGGAACTCTGACGAAGGTCATTCACTTCAGCCACACCACGAAAAAGCCATCGAGAAAAAGAAAGTTACATCTGTGGTTTCTGGTTGTGTCCATGAACGAAAGAAGCAGCTAGGATTTTAGATTGCTCTGAAATTGCTCTTTTTCCCCCTATGTATAACTTTATTCATTAATTGACATTCGATTGAGTATTTGAGTTTACGCCCCTTTTTGGGCTCAGGATTTTCAAAAAATGAGGTGATATTCAAGAGGTGAGTAAAGAGAAAGCTGAGGAAGCAACTTCAATAAGCAGGTGAAAACATCAGCTTATTGTTTCTTTCTTTTAGTTGTTTTTATTTCTTTTTTATTGTTTAATCAGTTAAATAAGTTATTTTTATTTGTTTATAGCTTTTGAGTCTGAGTGTCCTCTTTAGGACAATTATCATCCTTTGGAAAATGAATAGGAGCTTATACAACTAAGGATTTTGATTCCATAAGCAAAAAATAACTCAGTGACCCGTTTGATCTTGAATTGGAGCTATATCTTGAATTAAATTATGTGAGCTAGATATAATATAACTGGAATTTTGAGTGTAGACTGACGAGTGAGTTTGTTTACCACTTTATAAATCTTAGGTGGCCACTTTTATCTCCTGAATTGAATTGCAATGATATTATTTTTATGTCCCTCTTTCTTTCTCTTGTAATTTTTACTAATCATAGTAGAACTTCTCATGTGTTTCTTTGTAATGATTTCATCACCTTAAAGAATTATAAGTCAACCATTTTTCAGTTTTAGTTGAAAGTTTTAAACTGATGCACAATTTGCTCTTTCCTATTGATTCACATGTTTGATTGATTATATTTATTACAGGGATAAATTTTGGTGCTATGAATTTTTTTTTTAATTATATTTTGCTATTAGAGGAATATGAATTACTATAATTGATTTATTACTTTTACAATATGTATGATTTTGTGAGTTACGATATATGATTTATTTGGATTCTTCATATATTTTCTAATTAATTTATTATTTCCATAATAGTTGTATTGCTACAAATGGTCAAGTTCTTCCCCCTTTTTAAATATCTTTTCCCTTTTTTTTGGTGGGATTCTTCTTTTGTATAGTTTCTGATTATATCTTTAAGGGCATATAAACCTAAAAAAGATGCAATTTTTATTTGTTTTCATTGTTACTGTTATTGTTATCTCTACCCTTTAAAAGTGTGGCCACACGTGGATGTTGTCAAAAAATCTCTAGCTTAGCAAAAGTGTCCCTGAAATATTTTTGTGGTTTCAAAAGTGCCCATGATCACACGTTTCTGCCCCATTTCGTTTTCAAAATGTTGTTTCTTCTCTGCCTCAATTCCTCTCTTCTATTCCTTGTTGGCTTCATCTTCGCTTCTCTCTGTTCTTGTGTTACGAATTTCAATCACCGGGAGATACCTAGGGAAGCAGTGCAAATAGGCAGATAGGTGAATCTCAAGCTTTGATTTTTTTTTATTTTTTTTTTGGGTGGGTTTTATACGTTCTGTTTCGTGATTTCCGAAACATTTTATTAATATATTCTCCACCATTCTTCAACAAATCATTTGTGAAAAGATTCTTATCTCTTTTAATCACGATTTCCTAAATTGATGAGCACCTTATTTTTTTGCTTTACTGATGTTGTTCGATGTTGTGCGAGAGATCGATATGGTCAATTATTTCCTTTCTTATTTTCTTAAAGGTTCAAGGATTGAAGGCAATGATTTGATTTCAACAATTTGAAGACTAAGCTTCTTAAATTTATTGAGAATTTAATAAATAGGCTTGTACTATTCTTTTCTTTTACCTGTGGTTGTTCTTCTAAAAATGATATTAAATTTTGGAAGTTAGTTCGAAGTTTTGTTATGCAAGTTCTTATTTTTATAAAGGTTACGTCTTTATTATTTTAGGGCATCACAATCTAACATAGATTTACGCTTAGTTGTTTTTCATAGTTTTCTTCCTTGTCGGCTCGGCTCTGGTGTAGTTAGTCTCTACCCTTACTTGGACTCAATATTTTTTGGCTGAATGGGTTGAAGATGGAGGCTGGGGCTTTCTAAGCCAGAGTTAGATAGCTTGGAGGTAATTAGAGGGTTAGATTTTCTGAAGTTTTTTATATTGAATTGTTTTACTTTCACTTAGTTTTGTATAGCCTGTTAGATGATATATTTAGGTTTAATGTAAAATGCATTAGGAACATGGAATAAAAACTCAGGCATGTGAGATAATATGTGGACAGACAAATAATATTTCACCACTAATTTCCTTGCCCTCATGAGAAACATCTTAAAATTGTAGCATCAAGTGATGATCAGGGCCTTCACAAATGCATTAGATGCCATCCCCATAGTGCTAGCAGAGAATAATAGTCTACAAGCCATTGAAATTCTTTTTGGTGTTATATCATAGTAGATTAAAGAAAACAACCCCTATTATGGCATTGATGTCAACGATATTGGTTGACAGCAATTATATGTAGTTCTCTCTTACCAAATTATTATTATGCAATAAAAATGGACCTTAATTTTCATTTTCAGTTTGTTGGATCGCCTTGTCTCTTGAGCTTATTCTTTTTTTTGGGTTCTATTTATTGGTGTATTTAGCCATCTGAATATCCGTGTTAAATGAAATTAATCTCCCATGCTAAAAATAAAGTGTTAAAATTAATCTTCCATGTAAGACTCAAATAATTAATGCCTATATCAATACATATATGCATGTCAAACTAAAGCATGTAATACTGAAACACCAAGTACTATAGAAAAGTAAGATTCTATAGATTGGATCCTTGGTTCAAATATTATTTATTTATGTCCGAGATGAAAGTTTCTTTTGGGGCAGAAGAGAATTTAGCATGAAGTGGAGGAGACAACAATCATATAATTTATGAACATACATGTATTAATTTGTTGAACGGCATACAATAATATCTTTAAAGTCATGATTTTCAATTGTAAAAAATATCCTAGGAATCTCATTTAAGGTTTGTTGTATGCTGATCTTATTCTCTGTCAAGAAGTTAATTAAAAGAAGGACTAAATTTTCATTTTCATAATGCAGAGCTTGCGAAGGCACTTGCTCAGGGAACTAGAGCAGGCATTTTCCAATGAAGTTGTAGATTATAAGGAGATATGCGCAGCCTCTGCATTTATGAGTTAAATCTGGCTTACTACATATTTACCTCGTGGATAATGAGAATTTTACTCGATCATAATTCTAAAGTGAACCCACTCTGTTGCACATAACTGATATGGTGTTATTGTCAAAAGAAAAAAGGTATATGGTTTTTGGTGGAGATGAAAATCAATTATGTTAATCTACATGGCACCATATATTTATTAGCAATGGAAAATTGAGAAAAATAGTTTTAGATCTTGTAAGTACCCCATATCTTTTAGTGCATAGACTCTAAGTAGTGAGTAGCAAAACGTTTGTATTGTGTAGTGGTTTCGAGATTGTTTTGTAACATTAGAACTCTTGGCTTAGGCGGTTACCCTTCACAAATTTCTTAATATTTCATTGCACTTGGACACAATTTTAGTCTTTTAACATTCCAAGATCTTTTTCCAATTAAAATTAATACATTAGTCAAATTTATTTGCACAATGACAAAGTGCACTGCTATATAGCGATGTGAAGGTCAAGGCAGATGTGAGAACTATGGTGTTGACAAGCCAGCTCAAGCAACATTGGTAGTTTTCCAGTTAATTGATATGATTATTTTTCTTTATCTTGATGTTGTACACTATTGTTTATTGCAATGTCTGACGAGGGTTTCCAATGAGAACCTCCCTTTTTTTTTTTTTGTAGGTTGGATAAGAAACATATTTTTGTATATAAAGTTAATTCATTGAGTTAATGTGTATTTTTTTAATATATCATTGAGATAACGAATTGATTACTTAGTGTGTCGCATATATTTACAAGAGAGAGACAAATTTCACCAAAATTTCAAGTCATGTTATGAGTATTGTTTGATTACTTGGTAACATCCTTAATTTTATAGAGATATATTCCCTGTGAACTCGACGACACATGCGTTGCACGTGCCGTCACTGGTATACTTAAATGTAGAAAGAGTAAAAGGAGTTACTTTCATTTATTAGTGGGTAGTTTTTGGAATAATTAGGAATAGCAGCACAACACGTATTACCCGACACTTGCTGGTACCTGCCCCAAACTAGACGGGTGTTACCCGTCTTGTTAAGTATTGGGGCGGATACGAGGTGAAGGATTTAACCCGAAGTCTTATCGGGTCAGCGTCGGGTAGTGGCCGCCGCAACTCGGCCCAACCCGATACCGGATTTAATTTTTTTCTCGGGAAAAAAATTTAAACTTAAATAGTGAGTTGGTGAAGGTTTGATCTCAAACATCCAAAATGAAAATAATAAACTTTAATTATCCTGACTAGTACGTTTTAGTTGAATTTAATAATTAATTCATTCAAAATTTGAGTTTTCTTAAAATAAAAAAACTAATTCAAAGACAAACCAAACTCTATTCCTAAATCAACTCCCCTCCTCTCGTTTCTGTCTCTGTCCAACTCGAACCTTTTAACTTTAAGTCTCCACTAGTCCACTCAATCTTAAAGTCTCCGGCGCTGCAACGTGTTGTTCTTTTTTTTTTTAACTTTTTCCTTAACGTGGTGGGTAATGGATAATTTTTTCATACCCATCCGAACCTCCCCACCCCTTACCCGATTCAATAAGGTATGGGGCGTAGATTTCCTTAACGGGGACGGGGACGGGGCGGGAGAAGGCATACCCGACTTGAACTCGCCCCGTTACCATTCCTAGGAATAATAAGGTGACTTAATAAATTAAATTTGAAAAAGCCGTTTCACTATATAAGCAAATAATTTAAAGGGGTCAAAGTTGAAGATATAGATGGTTACTAAAACTGGTATAATCTAAAAGACTAATATCAAAAAAAAATAAAAGTAATTAAAAATAACTACAATTGCTAGATACAAGTGAAAAGTGGGTGGTTATCACTACTACATTATTAAAAAATTAATAAATTGGTAAAAAAAGAAAATAAAAATGCAACATATTTAAGTATTTTTGTAGGTGTTTTCTTTTATATATATATATATATATATGGTGCCCGATGGTATAAAACAAAACATGATATACAATAAAAATTAGATTCTTGATTTGTCAAAAAAAAATAAAAAAGAAAAAGATTTTTGAACCTTCGACATTCTATACTTGATGACATTTTACAAATTTATTGACTAGAAGGATGATGCGATGATGCCCCCTCCAACAAAACAAGGAATTATTGTAAAACTAATGAAGACATAATTTAGGCCTGCGAGGTCTAGTTCATTTTTGTAAATTGAAAATGAATTTTTATTTTTTTTGTGTAGGTATACCATGATCTGTAATGAATTAAAAATTTGATCCGATTTGTTGTTCCGATTCTCAAATCGATTTTACACAGATAAGGTATTCATTAAATTTAGTGTAGATTAAGTTTCATTGTTATCACTATTCCCGTTGGTTGCCATTGGGATGAGACATACTAAGATGAATGAAGTTCTTATTTTTTATTGTTCTTTATTTTTTATTTAAATAATGGAAGGGTATAATAGTGATTTTAATAAAAATTAACAGTAGTAATTGAAAGGTTGAGGACGGAAGGTATTAGTAGGGACGTAACACGACAATAAATCAAAGATTATGGGTCATATACGCCTAAAAAAGAATGTGAATAAAATTATACAAAAATTGAAAGGTTTGGGACTTATAGTGGAAATAAAGAGTTAAAGGTATAATGATCACATTGATAAGAGTTAATAGTGAAAATTGAAAGATTATAGATGAAAAGTGACATTAGAAATATAATAATACAATAGTAAATGAATGGTTGGGACCTAGTAGGCCCAAAAAAAATAAGAACAAAATTAATACAAAGTTGAAAGGTTAGAGATCTAGAGTGAAAATTACCCAAATATTTATTAGCCTTTTTATAATACTGGCAATACATATTTGCTACTTTAATTAGCAAAAATTATCGTAGCTCTGTAGAATAGGTGGATAATTCAATATATTCAACTTTTCTTTCCTTTTTTTTAACTATTCAATTTTTCTTTCGTTCTTTCTTTTCTCAAAATAAAAATAAAATAAATAAATAAATCAAAGTTTCATGTTCTTCATGAGAGTTTTCAACTGAAATCAAAGTGCTAATTGGGAAACTGGAAATGTGAGCAACTGGATTTAATATAAGGGAAAATTAGGCATAGTACTTCATTTTGTTTTACATTTTGAAAAATACGGCCTTGTAAAAAAAATACTGCCATTGTGTTGAAATTTTGAAAAGAATACGGCAAAAAACATGATTACTAAGCCTTAAACACCCTAAAATCAAGCCATTTGATACTGAATCCCATGTTTTCCGCTTTTCTGTTACATCTTTCCTGAATTCATGTTCAATGTGTTCCATTTTGTCTTTTGTTCATTTTTTCTAATTAAATGTATCCTATTCTATTTATTTACAATAACTTTTGTATCAATCAATTATTTTATATGTGACTTTTTCTATCATGTATGTGACTTTTTAATTTTTATATATAATTTTTTCTATTCTTTACGTGACTTTTATATATGTAATTTTTTAAATTGCTATTTGTAACTTTTCAATTAATCATTTTATTTTGTATGATACTTTTTTATTTGTAATTGTGATTTTATAATTAATTGTTTTACTCTATATGTGATTTTTTATATTTTATGTCTGACTTTTTATTTACATGTGACTTATATATATGGTTTTTTAATTTCTATATGTGACATTTTAATTAATCGTTTTATTTAATATGTAATTTTTTTATTAATATGTGACTTTTTCCTATTTATGACTTATTAAGTAATCAATAAATTTTGCATAGGTGACCTTTTCTATTATTTATGTGACTTTTTATTTGATATACATGACTTTTATATACGTGACTTTTTAATTAATTTTTTTATTTTATATATGACTTTTTGATCTTATGTGACTTTTTATTTACATATAACTTTTATATATGTGACTCTTTAATTTTTATTTGTGACTTTTTAATCAGTTGAATTATTTTTTATGTGTGAGTTTCCTATTCTATGTAACATTTTTATTTTATATATAAAATTTCTCTATCATGCGTATGACTTTTTATTTTACATGCAACTTTTGTATATGTGATTTTTAATTTTTATATGTGAATTTTAAACTAAACAAATACGTGTTTTTAATTAATTAGTTATAAATATGACTTTTCTGTCAAATAGTCACACAAATTAACTTGAGGTAATTCCCCTCCGAGGTGGGTACAAGGATGTACGTCACAACTTAGTTTATTTCTTAGTTTGTTAAACAAATATGCTTTTTATGCAACTTTTAAATTAAATGCGAGCTATTTGTTTCTACATAATATAAAATAAAAAGTCACATATCATGCGACTTTTTTAATATCTGACTTTTTACATGACTTTTGAATTAAATGAGACTTTTTATTTTTACGTATTATGTGACTTTTTTAATATGTGACTTTTAAATTAATTGCGACTTTTTATTTCTACATATAAAAAAAAAGTCACGTATTGTGCTACTTTTTTAATTTGTGACTTTTAAGTTAATTGCGACTTTTTATTTCTACTTATAAAATAAAGACTTACATATTAGGCGACTTTTTACGTGGCTTTTGAATTGAATGTGACTTTTTGTTTTTACATGTAAAATAAAAAGTCACATTTTATGTGACTTTTTTAATATGTGACTTTTTACGTGACTTTTGAATTAAATGTGACTTTTTATTTCTACATAAAAATAAAAAGTCATATGTTATGTGATTTTTTTGATATGTGACTTTTATATTAAATCCACCTTTTTATTTCTACATATAAAGTAAAAAGTCACACATAGAGTTTGGAATACGACTTTTTCAATATGTGACTTTTTAAACAAATGAAACTTTTGAATTAAATGTGATCTTTTTTTGGGGGAGGGAAATGTGACTTTTTTTAAAAGACCCTTTGTACGTAACTTTAAAAATTATATTTATATTACTATTTAATTTAAGCCACTTGTACTTAAAAAGTAACATACAAGAATTAAAATGTCACAATGCTCAAAAAAAAGTTAGAAATAGACTAAACGAGGTTTAAATAGAAGGTCAAATTTAAAAACAAAAATTAATGACTACTGAAATAATAATAATAATAATAAAAAATAATAAATAAACAAAAACTTTATTAGTCAAAATTATATATCTACTGGGCCTATGTGTTGAGTGATAAAAGCCCGTTACAATTGTGATTTCCTTCAGCCATATTTTTACGTGCCCCATTGTTTGGACCGTATTTTCCAAGTCTAACGTGTGCTCTTCCGATCTTGTTTTCTAAAGATCCCTTAATATAAAAGGCTCGGCCTATTACATTATGGGCCCTATAATGAACTTTCTGTGTTCTTATCTAAGCCCTTATGGGCCCCCAAATAAGCTCTTATACTCTGCTCATGTCCTGCTAGATTGTCTCAATTGGAGAAATATATCATGGTATCAGTTGACATTTGATTACATTAATTTAAAAGTGATTTGATGTAATTAATAGACAAATAAGATTATGTTAAATTTTATGTTTTAGTTTATATTATTATTACTAAATTCTCACCAGCGCATTGGACGGGAAGAATACCTTTTAAATTATTTAAAAATTAAATAATATAAAATTTTATAATTTTTTTTAAGGAAAAGCAATGAAACACATACTGAGTTTATAATGTATTTAGAATTTGTATACCATGTTTTAGAAATTACAATTCACATATTACATTTCATTTACTATTAATAAAATACTTTCATAGAAGAAAAACGAAAAAATTACTTATTTGGATGAAATTACCCTTATTTGTAATAGGTAGGAAGAAAAATTAAAAAATTTACTTATTTAGATGAAAATACCCTTATTTGCAATAGGTAACAATTTACATACCACAAAATTCTCACATGTGCGTGTGTTGTACGAGAAAGTACAAATCAAATTATTTAAAAAAAATAAACAACACGAGAGTTTATAAGTTTCTTTTTCTTTTTCTTTTTTTTTATGGTGAAATTTCATAAGGTTATATTAACCAAATAATAATAAAAATTAGATCTTATCATATTAAGGTAACAATAATTTACAACAAATTTAAACTCGATTATTATCATTAACGCAAATAAATATCAATTTATTTTTTTACACTAATTTAGATAAATGATAATGTACGAAGAAATTATTAATTGAGCCTTGTACGGTACTCTAAAAATATTTTTTTATTCAAAACTAATAAAGCCAGACAACACGAAAATAATATAAATTTTAATAATACATAAAAAGTACCATTCTAATTTTCAAGTAACTTAAACTAAAAACATATATGTTTAATTTATGTTAATTATGAACTACGAATTTCGAGTATATGGACACTTATCCATCTATTAGCTTAGATAATTAGATAATCAAATTTATCTGTAATTTAAAAATTAAATAATGATAATTATCTATTAGTTATTAAATGGATACGGTAAAAGAGAATAAAAAATTTTAAAAATTTGAAAAAATTATAATACCTCATGAGTTACCGTAATATGATATAAAATATCAAAAAAGACCCTGCTAACAAACTTTGGCAGGAAAACTATGGTACAAAGGTATCGCAGATTAATTTCCTTTAATTAATATTAGTTGTATATCAATGTGTTGCACTGAATAGAATAATTAACCAAAAAAATGTGTGATAATTTGAAGAACTAAATAATCACAATTTTATTGCGTACTACTCACTCATATACACATGTTACTAATAATTACAAAGTTAATTAAATTGTTATTCGTAGAACAATACTCTTAACTAATAAAAATGACAATTATTGAGGAATTTTTAAATATAAATTTAATTTCACGTTGACTATGAAAACCAATAAACTATGAAAAAGAGAGTATAGAAAATTTATATAACTTCGAAATAACCCCTAAACTCGTATCTTTGTTCAATAAGTATCAATAAAAGAACTCTAAGAAAACATTTAGAGTGTAGATGCTATTCATTTATCAGAATAAACTCTTATCACATATTGGAAAAATTATTTTTCGTATCTCATATAGTATCATACATTCTTTAAGAAATCACTATTTACAAAATCTATTCTTAAAAATATTATGTGCACACCTTCCTATTACAAAAGACCCAAGGGAAGCAGTATTACAACAAAAAATAAATTCTATATTATTTACCCTTAACATTAATTTTTAACTACTTTCCACTCTAAAAAAAATTAAAATTTTTTTTTATTTTTTTTCTAAATTATCACTATTAAATATTATTACTATTGTATCCCTCAACTTAAATTTTTACCAATATATAGGTTCCCACAAAAAAAATAAATTAAGTAATGTAGTAAACATATAACCATAGATTTTATGACATGTGATTTACCATATTGAACTGGATTAAAGTAAAAGTTTTGAACTGATTAATTTTACTTCTTTATTATTATTACTAGTTTTCACATTTGAGTTGCACGTGTTTTGTTTTACCTATTACTTGAAATCGTGTGAGTTTTATTAGCATTAGAGTTGTAAATTGGTAATTGAGTAATTTTAAAAGATCCAGTCTATGAGGCAATAATAATTAATATTATTGGTAAAATCGTACTTGACACGTAGCTAGTGAAATATAACATATGATAAATAATTAGGTGATCAAATCGAGCAAAAATAATAGATCTTATTATACAATTTGTGTAATTAATAATACATGAAACAAATAATATTTGCTTTAATAATAAAATAAAATAAAATACATGACATAAGATATAGTACATGTCTAACGTATATTACAAAAAATCAAATGTACTTTTAAATGTTACTATTAAATAAAGTAATGCATTATAGACGTCAAAATTGTAAACCAAATGATAGTTAATGTTACTGATGATAATTTAACAATTATATATACTAATTATATGGAACTCTTTTGAAGATTTTGAAATAGCTAGACGTACTTGTTACAGTATAAACATCAAAGTACTTAGTTCGCAGTAATACAATAAAGATATTGAGATGACGGTTTCTATAATATAATGCGAACAAGAAAAATCTCAATACACAATTTATTAGCAACATAGTAGCTTTACCTCTTGATCTTGAATGTAAATATCAAAGTACATAGCTCTTAGTAACATAAGAAGGATATTGAGATGTCAGTTTCTATTATATTAATACAAACAAGAAAAATCTCAATATATAACCTGTGGTATTAGCAAGCTTAAAGGGGGAAAAAAGAAAGAGAAGAAGTTTCTGGGACGGTGTGACTTAGTAAGCTTTAAAAAAATTTTAAAAAAGTTCAAAATGTAGAAGTTTGAGGAAAACATAAAAAAAAAAAAAAAGAGATTACAGTAAAATGACCCTTTGCCTTTTTATTTAATAGTGATTATTATTATTATCATGCCATCAATCTCACAAGTAGGCATTTATTTAAAATGACAGGAAAGTCCCAATAACTCAAGATTTGAAATTTGTCGATCAATTATTAGAATTTTAGAGAAATATAAAACCTTTAAAAATGGTCTAGAAACTAATAGAATAGATATACAAAATACTAATAGATAAAAAATAGTGTAAGATTGGAGATTAATTTGGAGTATATATGCAATCTCCAAATTTATATGCGTATATATAATATATATTAATATGAGAATGTGTATAAGATAAAAAACAAATATAAGCAAGAGAGTAGATATATATTTATTTTTTATTTTTAAAAAATATCTCAACTCGAAAATCCAAACCCGAAATATAATTTTTATTTTATATATATTATATAAGATGTATTATAATTACATATATTATTTATGTGCATAAAATAAAAGCATATATATATATATAAGATATTAGAGATTAATTTGAAGCTTAATTAGTTGAAAATATATATTATATATATGTATATATTATTAAAATATAATCTAATCTAATCTTATCTCATCTTATATATATATATATATATATTAAAGTATGATAACGGTCATATATAAGTTTTCTCGCCAAAACCACTATCTTACTTTTATATCCTTCTTTTATTTTTTATTTTATTTTATAATAATAATAATAGTATTACTTGTAGATTTTGTTTAGAAAAAAAGTAATGCTTATCCATTTGTTACACTTTGGTATCATTTTATTTTATAATGATATATAAAAATTTTTATATATTTTTATTTTATATATAATATGCAATTTGTTATCTATTAATATTTGTTATATATATATATATATATATTCTATGAGTTTTTATCTTATTTCAAAGATTTAAAATTTCTTCAAAATTCTAACAGCTGATAGACAAATTTCCAAGTATTGGGTTATTGAGACTTCTTCTAATTTCGATTAAATACTTACTCGTGAGATTAATGATATAACAAAGTAAACTTAAATCAGTTTCAAAACTTTTAGTTTAGTTCAATACGATAAATCACACATTATAAAACCGAGTGCTATATGTTTAGTACATTACTTAATTTATTATTTATTTTTTCTTGAGAACCGATATATTGGTAAATATTTAAATTGACAGGATACGATATTAATAATATTTGATGATAATGATTTAGAATAAAAATAAAATCTTCTTTTGATTCTTTTTTAGAAAGGAAAGTGGTTAAAAATTAATATTAAGGGCAAATGGTATATATTTAAAAAATTTTGTTTTGTACTTTAAAATGTTATGAAAATATGTAATTCTATTTTTCTAGACATCATTTTTTATTTAGAAATTAGAAATTTTTACAACGAAAATTTTTAATTAAATTATTATCTGATACAATATGTCATAGTTAATAAAAAATTATAAATAAAAACATGACGGAAATTAGTTATGTTGTGTACATGTAAAAAATTTAAAAACATAAAGAGTTTGGATACAATCATATTGTAGTATGATTAATAAAAAAATGTGGTGTTAATGTGGCCACCCATTGGATAATTAGCGCGAATGGTTCAAATCTTTGGATTCCCAACTTATTTTTGCTAGTGAATAATTCCAATGATGTTCATCTCTTTTTATCTTACTATTTTTTTCGTGTAGAAAACACTCTAATTTTATTTGATCAACTGACTATAACCAGTGAAAGCGAAATTGGCACACAAGATGTCCAATGATCAAAAGTACAACGAAAAGTAGCAGTGGAAATTATAGTGTTAGAAACCATTTCACTATCTATGAGGATGTAGCCACAAGATCCGTCAAAAGTGAATGCGAATAACTATCGTGAAAAATATCTTACCCGGTAAAAATTGACCATGTGTACTAAAATGGCTGAATTGCACAAATTATTGTGAATATTCGAAAACGCTCATTCTTCATCTAGTCTTCATAGCCCTCCAACATTTTTACTTTTACTTAAGAAGAAAGCAAAGGTGCAGTCCCATTGTCCCACCACTAATCTCAACATTGTCCTTAGGACATTCATTCTCGACCAAAAATTCTTAAAATATTTTTTTTAATCAGTTCCTCATATTATTTTTTTAAACTACACAACTTTTAAAAAAAAATCCATTTTTGGTGAAAAATAAATTCTTAAACATTCAAAACCATACACACTTTTTTTCTAATTATTAGTAAATTAAATGAAAATATTGAAGAGTTGGGAGGATATTTTTCACCAATTAGCAGCACAAAGATTATATAAACCCTGAGTTAAATGTTTCATAAACACATCACTATACTTTAAAATGTTGTCGAGTGCTCACCGCCGAATTTTACATTATTTCTTTTATTACTCATACAACTATAAAATATTATTGATCACTCACTGAACCCTTAATCTGTCATTAACCTTCGGCACGAAACCTGCGTTAGTTATGCCAATTGATAAAAAAAAATAAAAATAAAAAAAGTATAAAAAGAACCTTTCAACGAATAGAAATTTTTAGTTGGGAAAACAATTTTATGATAGAAATTATTGAAAAACCTTAATAGACAGCCCAATCAATATATAAACCAATAGCGGGGGTGAGCAAAAAATGTAAGAATAGATATTGTTCCGCTTTTCACATTGGCAATTCTTATTTGAGAAAGTTTAAAGACGGTTCAGGAATGAAGAACAGCTAAAACTTTCGTTGAGTTTGACGAGTAATCAACGGTATTTGTTTTTTTTTTAATTGACTGAGTAATTAATGATGTACAAAATTTTGTGAGTAATTCACAATGCTTTAAATCCAGTGAGTGACTGAAGACATAATATAAAGTTGGGTAATTTTCATTTTAGGTCGCTAACCTTTTAATCTTGTATCAATTGTCTCTATTTTTTTTCTTTGGGCCTACCTGGCCCCTAATCTTTTATTCATTTTCGTATTATTATGCCCTCAACGTTACTTCTTGTCTCCAACCTTTCAATTTTCGCAATTAACCTCTATCAATATGATTATCATACCCTTAATTCCCTATTTCCACTACAATTTCTCAACCTTTCAATTTTTATACAATTTTATCCTTATTATTTTTTAGGCGTATATGACCTCTAACCTTTTACTTATTGTCATGTTACGTCTTTACTAATACTTTCTGTCCTCAACCTTTCAATGACTGCCATTAATTCTTATTAAAATTAATATTAACATCTTCCGTCTACTCTATATCTGTCACACTTTCTTTAGCTGCTGCTATAATATAATAATGATATTTCAGAACTTACTATCAAAGTGATGTCATTTCCGGTAGTAAAAAGGAGAGGGAATAATTCTCTTTTTTGAAAATTTTTTGAAACCCTGAAATCCGTCTTGTGATCCATAATTGGTAGATCAAATCAGATTGAGACAGATAACAAAACAAGAGCAAATCAGGGTGATAATAATCAAGATCGGAAGAGCAATAAATTCATTAGAATTAGAGTAATATGGTTATGTTCAATATTTTATAAAACAAAAATCAATATTTCGGGGCAGATCTTCCCAATATGTAACTGTCACGT